>VZTJ01004775.1:954118-1074521 GCA_013397795.1 Orthonyx spaldingii
AAAAAAAAAAGCTGAAATAGGATCCCCTGAAACTGCTAACATGTATGGCAGTAGATAGAAAACAATTTTTTTTCAGCTGTGTTTAGTTATGATCAAATTTAGGCTCTTCATAGTTCTGGAGCGAGCTGACATCAGTAGTGCTCCATTTAGTTAGCAAAGTAGGAGGATGTCTCCATGCAATCTAAACTTAACCTTACTTAAACAATTTCCACTGTATTTACCAGGCTTCTCTCTACTCCTGATCAGTAAATATTCAAGGGAAACTTCTTACGTTAATTTCTTCTGAAGCAGAAAGGCAGACAACAGTAGCAAAAGAATACTCTACTTGGAATCTGAACAGTGAAGAAAACACTCACATGGTTATCCTCCACAGCTGCCTACTGAAAAAAATGTCGACTTGAACTGCCACCAACTCTAATAGCTAAGGGACAAATTGTGAAAAAATATGAAAGGAAACCCATACAGACAGCTAAAGTGGCAGGAAGAGATTTAAAATTTCATCTGAGTGATCTCTTTGCAAATCTGCAGAGTGTACGTAAGACCAACATTAGGCACAGGAGAATAAGAAACCTAATTTAGGAGTATGAAATTGCTTTTTGAAAGGGTTTTGAAAAAAGCTTAGAAATTAGCCTTTCAGAAGCTCCTGTCCCAAAATTGCTTTAAAATTCTTTTCTAAATACTTAACCCTTTATTTTACTAGAAGAACTTCTTTTTTTCTTCTTTTTTCTTAAGACTTATTAATATGTGTCTCTAGATGAACCAGCCAACACTGAGCACGTACGTTGTAAGAACCAGTGATAAACATGCATTTTATGCCCATCTAACTTCAAATACATATTTTCAGGTTCTCAAGCTGTGTCTACACAGTTATACTTATCAGGCAACGTGCAGAGACTAAAAGGACCTACTATTATACCTATTTATGATACAAACCAGAGTAGTTCAGTGAACAGATGGATGGATACAGCAAAGACACGAACTCATGGATTGCAGCAGTCCAGAAGAAGGCCTCCACAACACCCCTGAGTACTAAAAGGAAAAAGAATTTGCTCCCTACAAATTGCAGGGGAAAGGCTCTGTATCTCTCATGTGGAAAGGAGGTAGTTAAATGAAAACCAACATTAACATCACACTAAGAGACAAAACCTAGGTGCCCTCAGAGAGTTCCAGTAGAACTCTGCCATAGGTGGTTTCCTGGATCAAAAGGGAGAAGACAGATTTACTGCCCAGGCCAGAAGGTTCCAGGCATAGGAGGACTGTGGGCCTTGCTGTGCCCTGCTTCTTCAGGAAGCCAGTCATTTGCCTTAAGACAGTTTTTCCTTTTCTTTGGCATGTGAAACAGAGCATAATTCTCATGTGGATTCAGAGTTATTCAGAAGCATCTTTGGATATTGCTGCAGCTGGTCACTGTGCTTGCTAGTTTGTATTGCATTGCTGAGTAACTGAAATAATAGAATTTCTGGTACCAAGGACTTTCCTATTACAATTAGGAAAATTAGGAAGAGATAATTCCATTATCAAGTTTACAAGTTTTACAGGTTTCTGAGAACATCTGAGCTCAATCTCTGTTTTCTGAGAGACCTAGCACTACCAAAACCTCCAGTCAAAACCTGTAATGGGCAAATGATAGAGATCATGAACAGTGGCTCAGTCAAAATTTCCTGTTGGATTTCCAATCCAAAAAAATTGCTGTTTTCAGCATTTATTCAATAGCATTCACTTACCTGGACAACATAAAAATCTTATTCAGCTTTTGACCTCTTTTCTCTGACCACAAGCCTTAATTAGAGCCAAAAGCAGAATTGTTCTGATGTTGAAGCTTTCCTCAAGAACTTTTCAAGATCTTCCAGTTCTCCAAAACATCCCACAAAGTAAGCTATGTACTTGTCATCAAAGCATAATGGCTGTGATTTTCTCAGAGCCTAAGCCACACTTGAACCAGAGGAAGATATGTAACTAATCCCAAACTAGATCATCCTCCCTGCCACCTTCCAACTGTATTTTGAAGAGGAAGCTCCCTTTGACATGAAAAAGTTAGGAGTTCCCAGATTGAAAAGATATATAAGACAGCAGCAACAAATGTCAATGGAAACTGGAGCATTAAAAAACAAAACAAAGAAATGAACAAAAAACCACAAGCAAACAAGGAGCAAGGGAATATTTGCTCCATGCTTACTAGCTTAAAAACTCTGTCTCTGGAGAATTCAACCCCTTCTGCTCTGATGGGTCCTCCTGCTGTTTTACTGCAAGCTCTGCCAACTCACAGCTGCTGCTTTGCACAAGTCCTGGGCTGCCTTCAGAAAGAAACACACAGAAAAGATGGAGAACCATTTCCCCCACTCAAACAGCAAATCCCAAGTCAGAGAGAAGACACCAACACAGAAGTCAGAAGTCTGTATTATAACAATGACAAGGTGAGCCAGGGCAAAAGCTGTACTTAGCAAACTAATGAGAGTAGCATCAGCTGTTTCCCATACAGAACAGGCCCTTCTTTGAGCTAGTCTACCTCACCCATGCCCCTGCATTCTCCTCCAAAATGCTCTCAAAGTTACTGTTGCATTGTGACCCAGTCTGGTCTCCAAAGCTCAGTATAATCTATGTAGTAAACACAAATCACTTAACTGGAACAGCAAGAAGAGTTCAGTTATTTGCTAACATGCATACTTTTGAGGAGGGCAAAGCAAGCATCACATTGTATCCATCACAGTGTTATTCATAAAGTCTTGATCATACTTCTCAATCCCCTAGGCCTTGAAGCCATAACTACTACATCAAGATAAGATAACCTCAGACAAGGATTTGGAGAGGACTTATAGGGAAACCCATAAGTGCAGCCTAGCTTTTATTGTTTGGTAAATTTTCATGGTAGCAGAGACAGGACACTGATTGAGAAGTGCTTAGAACCACCACTTCGAGAAATTAAAAATCACTTTAGTGTATATCTGATGATATGCAGAAGCATTTCTGAAGCTGTATCTGGGAATTAAAATTTGAGTGAGAAATCAGAGTGAGCTTTGAGCACTGGAACATTTACTAGCAACTGAAAAAAACTTGCTAGAGGTATGCAGATAAAAAGCTTCTCTTGCCCTGGAGAACATGCATGACATGAAATTTCCATGCCACAGCTCTTGCGGATTAATAGCTGTTGGCAAAAACTGCTGCTTATATCCAAAATGTGTCCTGAAGTAAGGGAGTAAGAAACAATCCTTACACAATGATGTCATCAATGTAGTTAGGTTCTAAAGTTCCCAAGCTGAGTGAAAAGTAATAACTGTGAAAATTGTAAGATGTGCATTAGGAGTCCTGCTGAAATGCATTTAGGTATTTGAAATGGAAAACTGTTACTGACTTGCCCCACAGTTGCAGTTCTTCCACATTAATCAGGATCAGTTCTAAGGAGTTAGAAAGTGGGAGGGTCTCAGCCTCATTTAGGCATGCAAAGATTTTGTGCCTCTTCTCTACTAATCACCTCCACACCACTTATGGGGATTTGAGACTAGATGTTATAAATCAGGCATCCACTCTCAGTCAGCATAAAAACAGGAAAGTGCAAGTTCAAGCTTTTGAAAACTGCTAAGAACAAAAGTGGGAGGACAAGTGAGGTCAGACTGTTCTTTATGGAAGCATGAGGAAATGAGAGGCAGAGCTGTGAAGACACTGAACACACATCTACCACACACAAAGATACGAGTGATAATCAGGAAGCTAAAATGGCAAACTCCAGGGACACACAATGGATGGAGAAGCCTTTCACCCCAGACACCTGTTTCTGTAAAGAAACAATCTGTTCTACAGAGCAAAGGCAAGTTCTCGGTCTATGACTTCAAAAATAACTAATAAGTTGCTTCTGTTGCTTTCCACACTGACACAACACTCACTCTAGCAACCCAAAAAAGGCTAATACCCTGCCAAGTTTGTGAAAAGTGACTTTTCTTTTTCCCCCCAGAAGTCTCTTTCCACCTTGCGGCAGAAGTTCAGTGGATTTCAGCCATTTTAAAGACAAGCTTCCAAAGTTTCCTCCCTGCAAAGACAGTACCCTCAGTAGTTCTCTACTCCAAATCTAACTGAAAATGGGAGAAATAAAACACACAATAACTCCCAAAACCACATAAACAGGAAAGCATATGGTGGGAGAATGAGAAGAGCAGAACTGCTAGTTATTTTAAGTTACAAGATCACCTAATTTAAATTTCCAGGGCTAAACCCCTGGAACATTTTGCACAATACCTAAATAAATAAATAAATGTGGACCCCTGCAACATGCAGACATCATCCTGACTCAGCAAACTATCCACAAGAAATGACCACAGACAAGAACACACAATCTCAGTTCTTCTGTTTGCTATTCCGTATGGCTGCTCTGAAACTATGGCATCTGGAAGCAGCCTCCAAAAGGTTTCCTAAGCCCTCAAGTTATGGCAGAGCTGCAGGACTCAATAAATATCAAGGAAGACATAATCTGCAGAGGACTATACAAAGCCTTAGGTGATTTTGGAAAACCTCTTTTTGAGATTAATTTGGAGAGGAGAAAAAGACAGCTGGAAGATAGAGATTATTTCTAACTTCATTTCAAGTTTTCATAATCCAAATATCCACCAACGACCTGGGAAAACTCAAGCAAAGGATGCCTGGGGTCTGCGGGTACACAGCACCATCTCGTGGAGTCAATGGAAGAAGTACAAAAAACAAGGAGTAAGGATTCCAGCACTTGAGACGTCTGCAGCTTGGCTTTTTGACAGCCTGCTCTTCTAGAAGGTTAACAAATCCCTCTGTCGAATTTGTGCTTTATAAAAAAAGTTCACTGCAGATCTATAAAGAACAAATGAACAACAAACAGCTCCCTATTTTTATCTCTCAAACTCATCACCGTTAACATAAACACTGCAGGCCTCTTCAGAAATAGAGTGTGGGCAGACAACCATCTGTACTGAATTTTATTTGCCAGCAGGCCTAGCACAGCTGTGAGCACCCTTTTCTTGCAAATCTGAATCTTTTGTACTTAAGGTGGGCAAAGAAAACAAGTCTACAAATACCAAACTTGCCAGGACTAACGACCTATACTATCCTCTTTAGTACTGGAAAAGAAAAAAAGCCCTTTTCTATTTAGAAAAAGAAGGAAACTCAGAAAAGCAGCTATTCCACCCTTTCCAGTATTTGCTCCCAAATATGGACGTATACTTATAGAGTGTCTGAGAAAGAAGATCTTAAGTTACCCAGCTGATTCACATCTTACTTGTAAGAAATAAGGATTTCCAGGCCCTATTGAAAGCATGAAGACCAGATTAGTTTCTGCTTCATGACAGGTAGAAATTAATCTGTGCAACAGAAAGCATTTAAGTGTCCTGACTTCTAAAGGAGGTAGGCAAATACAGGGGTCTCTGTGTAGGAGAGATGTAGTTGATCTTACTTTCAGCTCCATCTCAATTATTGTATTACACCCAGCTCTGATTTAGCAAATACTTCAAAGTTTATTCTTAGTTCATCCTGGTCTCCAGGATGAAAGTTGTTTAAAAACAGAAAGCGCTATGATATACTGTCTATGCCTTTTGAATAGCTCCCATAATGATTTTAGTATAGGTCTCTCAAGTGTGATATTTGGGTTAAGTATGTTCTCTGGCATGCCTAAATTAAGTTTAAATGACTTGAACTATCAATATTCCATGCATACGAGCCACCAGCAGCAATTACACAGGCAAGTGGGGATCTCTGTGAAGATGTTTCCCTTAAGACAAAGCACACATTTATGTTTCAAGTGTCCATCAGAAGCATCTCCATTTCAGCAGGCGTGGTAAGGGATTTAAGCCTCTAACCTCTTCCAACTGGGACTGCTAGCAAGTGCAAAAAATGCCACTGGTAGCAAGTGCAAAAAATTGAGAGAGAAAAAAAAGAGAACAGTCTGGTGGTTTGGATTCTGGGGTTGTTTGTTTTGGTTGTTTGAGTTTGGGGTTTTTTTCTGTCTGTACAAACACTAAACTCCTATGATTTGTGTTTCACAATGTGAAGAATAGGTAATTCTGTCTGATCTCAGTTCCCAGAATTCAAGTAACTATAACAAGATGAATTCTCAGGATATTCTCCACGCTGCAGCACTATATGCTTGCACATCATGTAGAATGCAGGATTAACATGGTGCCCTGCCTTGCTCAATACACTATGCAAATATGCCCAACTCAGCAATAGTTCAGACAGGTATTTGAGGTATCCATGCATGGCAACTCATCTACCAAATACATATTCTGCACAGCTGACAGTACAGTTACCAGACATCAAAATCAGGCCCTATTGGGTAACTTTACATGTTTCTGTCAAATTTTATGCCCATGGACCTCAACATAGATAGTGGTATCTCTGTCTCTCACACACACATACAGTCACTCTAAGAGATTTTCTCTTGTCCCATATCACACAGCAGGAGTGCCTACAACTATTTGCTGGCAGTCAAATTCACTGACACTGCTTTTGAGAGCTTCAGCTCATTCACACAGAGCAAGGGTTTGAAAGCCAGGTTTGCTCAATTCATTCTGCATTGGTAACACAACCAAACCAATGTTACAACAGCAAAGCAGGAAAATGAGTCTTTGCTGACGTCAGCAATAGTGCTGCCTTCTGTAACATGCAGGTAGCTTGGATCCATAATTTAAACCCTGCTGCACAGACACTTCTTGTGACAGTCTGCATATCCAAGTGAAAGACACCTGATGGCTGAAGTCTTCAGTAATAAAAAAAAAAATACCAATATTAGCCCTCTCTTCAGCATTTTGTGGTGTGGAATTATGAGACTATCTGTGACAGATGAACTGCTAGAGACACAGATGCTTCTAAGGGACCTACAAATTGCATGATAGATGGCTTGTGATATTGCTATCTATCTTCATCATTTGCCTGAGATCAGAGGGCAGAAATGTAACAGACAGAAGGTCATTTAGTACAATCTGAAAAAGAAAAAAAAAAAAGAAAGAAAATAAATATGACAGATGGTTATGGGAAGCCAGCAAACCTGACACCAGTTTTGCTGTGGTCAAGCACTGCAAATAGGTTTCAGACCAGAGACAAGAGGAAGAATAGAGCCCCAACCACACTTCCTTCAAAATAAACGTTAGAGTCTTTCTGGAAGAAAAATATGCTTATATTTGGCAGCTGTATTATTAGAGTCTAGTCAAGACACTCTGGTCTAGAGGTCAATTATGTTATCTGAGACAGTTACTCAATAGACATGTACACAACTACTCTTGCATTAAGGCTAGAGACACCTGAACAAAAGCTACAAAGATCAAAGTCTGCTTTCTTAGGGATGGAGTAATTTTCTCCTCTTTCCCCATCCTGCTCAAGACCACACTCTCAACCACTGTGCTGGCAATGTCCTGAAAGGCACATCCTAGACCAGGGAGGTCACCACAAGCCCATGCTGCTTATCTCCAACACAGAGGCCTGTGAAGAGCCTCAGGAAGTCACAGCACAGTAGCTTATTAAATAATAAACCTTGACAGAGGAGGATGAACTAACTTAGGTCAATGCTTTTACACCAAGGTTAGTTTCTTCTTTCTCAGGTTTTTAAGTGTTTCCTGCTAAACTGCACAATAAATTCATCCTTTTGATGCAATGAATCCTGAGCTTTGTTTTGAAAATGATGAAATCAACCACATCCTGCTTTTTTATTCCTTCATTTTTTTCTGTTCAAAGCTATTCTAAGACTTTCATTGAAATATGCAAAGTTTTGGTTGCCCTAAGTGTGCAGTTTTCACTGATTAAACTACCACCCATGAAAATTTTCACCAGCTCTATATGCATCCAAGAGTTTGAAATGAACTAACAATCACAGCTTTGGAAGCTTTTTCATCTGCAGATAGCTGTTAGTTAACTGGGGTTTCAGTTAACACATCTCAATAGAATTCATGTTATATCATTATTCTTAGGGTTTTTTACTGAAAAGCCTAATTCCTCCCACAATCAGAGAAGTTATTTTGTGTCCCAAAATCTCTAAGGACAGCAAAAGGCCATTGAAGTCCCAGACTCTACTCCCAGCATTTGCCAAGGCCTCAGATGTCAGTACGCAATGAAACACCTCCACAAAGACAAATGAAATCCACCAAAACATTCTCCCCTGCGCAAAGCTTGTTTCACAGGTACCCAGGCAGCCAATTTCAATCTGCCCCTCAGGGATCATTATTAAGATAACTGTAATTAAGGTTTTTCATCTAATCCCCAATGTTCTACAGCTTAGATTATTATACCAGCTCCTGGGTAACAAGATTGCAACATAATAAAGCCATGTCCTTATATGCAGCTAAACTCCACTGGAGATCAATAGCAGCCTTCTGTCAATGACAGGAAATAATTAGTACATTAGGCAGTTTGGATAGTGAACAAAGAATCTCCTTCAGGACCTCTGACTCCTCCTGCCTTTGTTTTTCTGTTGAGACAATTTCTATTGCAAAAAAAATGAATAAGCATAAAAGATCTGTCTCTTGACCCCTACTGATCCCAGCTTCCACCCTTAAGTAGCCCCAGACTTGCAAGCTCAAAAACCAGCAAGAAGAAAAAAGTTTAAAAATTCTAGTGCTGCCTGAATCTCTCTTCCTGTTGGCATTCTCTCAGCTACCCACACTGTAAATATTTTATGACATACATTTGTCCACCTAATGACTGTAATCTTAAAGGTAGCTTTTAGTCTAAGGTACAAAAACAGTATATATAAATCTTAAGTACAAAACAATTAGGCATGTTTGATATGTTGACTGTGAGAATCCCATACCAGATTTTGATCTGCAAATATTGGCATAAATCAAAAGTTACCTCATTGAATTAAAATAATTACTTTCTATTTATAAATGTTACTGCAAACAAAGTCTAGTCTGCCAAATAGAAAAGATTGACTTCAATACTCATCTATTTGTTCTCACCCAATAATGTAGGCTCCTCTTTGCACACTGTTCTCTGTGTAAACAGCCCAGGAAATAAACAGCAATCACCCTAAGGACCCAATAGGAATAGGGAGGCAATATAGTGTGTGCTATGGCTAAGTGAACCCTTTCCCATCTCATTAACACCATTACACTCCACTTATCACACATCAGATTTAGATAAACGGCTTAAAAGCACACATATATAACTCAGCTGAGTGCTGCAAAGATGGGAGAGCATACAAAACTCAGGTGGGACAAAAAACAGATTAAGGATTATTATAAATCAGAGCTTCCATCCAGAACAGTAAGCCAAACATGGAAATCATATTTTCATAATCCACAGTGCCAGTTACAACAGACTCATAGGGGACTGGAGGGAATGATCAAAGCCAGCTGTGTATTCACCTGGACTAGTGACTGGGTACCCTGTTGCAGATCAATAGTAATAGCTAGAAGACCAAACAGATTTTGCAAGGGTTTTTTGTTTGGGGTTGTTTTTTTTTTTTTTTCCCTCTTCTCTGCAAAAGAACAGGTACTACCTGCATACCATATGGCACTCAAAATACCTCAGGCTGATGAACCATAGTAGGTGTGAGATTATCAAAAATATTTGGACAATAGAATTGAGGACAGAAGTTTCATAGCATTGTGTGAAAAAAAAAATCCACTTAAAAGTCCTCAAGCACAGGGTGATTTTTGTCTATAAAATCCAACTCTACATACATTTTTCATCATCTTCCAAATTCAGTTCTGTACCATGTCCTGTGAAGAAGCTACTATAAGAAGAAAAGAATCTTTAAAGAGTAAAATTGATGATTGAAGTTTTTGTATTTTTCTGAGTTTTTATATTTAGTGCTTCTTAAAACAAATATGAACACGAGCAGGTTATTACAAAGAAAAACCTAAATTTAAAATTAATCAAATCCTTGTTGCATTTAACAATTTAGAACACTTAATTTATTATCTTACACTTAGTCAAAAGATGTGCTTACAGACCATCATCAACAAATGGAGCTTGGGGTGACAGAACAAACAGAGACTGCTATTCTGCTGTACATTTCTGTTACTGCTGCCAACTTACATCAGTGTCTTATCTGTGATTACACCCTGGGTGTGCCGCTACTAAAGAAACAATTTCTGAGGCCAAATCTTTCATGGGGCAAAATACACAGGACACAGTACCAGCTGCTCAGCTACTTTTAAGATGAAAAGTGATAATTATTGCCACGAATACCAAAGAGTATCAAGTTAAAAAAAAAATACTGTCAAAGGGCAGAAAGCACAAGGAACAAAATTATGGGAAGAGCCTTCTGTGACATGCTTATGAAAATGGCATAGCTGGTGAGCAGCATCAGGAAGAGAATTAACTGCTTGAATGGCTCAAAGGTTGATAACAGAGGCTGTAATCACTCCCACCTGTAAAAACTCTCCTTCCAAGCTATTGAAGTCTGTAGCACGGCTGGACCATAGCTTCTGTGCTGACAGCAGCCAGGTGTGCACAGATATCAATGACTGATTACAGATCTCATTCTAAATGCTCCTTCTGCCAAGCTGTTGAAGCAATCATAATTAAATTACTCACTAGAGACCTAGCTGCATTTTGGGGATCACAAAAGGATAAAGTTGGCTAGCTTTCACAATTAAAAAAAAGAAATGCTTTCATGTCAGGGCACCTTGAGAATCTGAAAGGTGCAGATGAAGCAATTTCAAAAAGCACCTGTCACTCAAATTACTTCTTTCTCCCCCAAAACACGGAGAGACAAATTTCTCCCTCTAATGTTGACAGCACTACCTATTCCAGATGACTCCCAAAGGGAACATGGGGCAAACAAGCTCTTGATCTGCAGTCTGATCTGATGTTTTACAGCTGTTACCCAAGGGAGGGGAAATGCCTTTCAGTACACTGTAAAGAATGAGCATTCTTAAACCACTGAAGAGCTAAGGCAATTATGTAGTGGGCTATTACTAAGCATCAGAAAAGTGCATGGTGCTTTAAGTAAGAAGTAGCACCAGATCCTTGCCCTAAAGATGTCACATTTCTTGGAGCTGCAGGGCAAATGAAAGTAAACAGTACTAAGAAGGATGAAAGCACGGTTCATAACCCAAATCACAGTGGTACAATTTACATCATGTACTAAAGTACACAGTTGTATTTCCCTTCTTTTTTATCCCATTTCTCAGAGGATAAGGTCATTCACTGTCAGAAGACACCAAGGGCTTAGGTTAGGAACTGAAAATGACCTATCAGCCAGAAAACACTAGTTATAATATGTGAAAGACCACTAAGCAAGCAAGAACAAAGCATGAGGAGAGAACTAAGAAGTAGGCAGAGTGCCTGACCTGTTGTAATGAAGTATGATTCACTCAAGATAAATCACAGGTGACTCTTGCTTCATGTAGGATGGATGTCTCTGTAGTATCAAAGGCAAATCCCCAAGCGTGCTGATATTTAAACAGCTGACTGGTTTAGCCATGCATGACTAATGAAGTCTATGCAGATTTATTTTCTACACACTAGCAACCTCCTGCTCTCTGACTCAGTAAAGTGAGTAAGCTGGGCACATTAGAAACAAATAGGTGATAATTAAACATGAACAACAAAGAGGGTTTCTGTAAGTATATCAAGCTGAGTATGTTGGCGTTGGCATTGACATTAAAGGAAGTCATGAATTCTGGACAAAAATTGGCCCAGATGGTGAAAAACACAAAATACTGAGAGAGAGGCAATAGGGTTCATCTCCTGACTGGGGGTATGAATCCTGCAATGGAGAGCACGAGCTGTAACTGCTCAGTGACACAGACAAAGTAAGTTTGGGGTGCAAATGGCTCATGAGCACGTCAGAATAAAACTATCACCACAAAGGAAGGGTTACTTATTTAGCCATTTGCCCTGCTAGTAGTCTCTTCTAATGACTATTCTGCCATGCTATTTAAGCAGGTGTGAGGGAATCCAGTGCTGACACTGCAACCTAGTTTACAGACTATGCTTCAGAAGCAGCAGTACACTTTGATACCCATTCACTTACTTTGTAGGGCACAAAAAGGAAGGGTATTAATGAAGAGGGATGGGCCTACTCCGACAACTTTGGTATCTCACATACATGAGGCTAAGGTCTGTAGCTTTCCTGTTTCCTCAATGGGCTCCTCCAGGCCACCGAGTCCAGCCCCAGTAGCTCCTGCCTTGGGAGCTCCGATCCCGGGCCGGGCGGTGGCTGCTCCGGGCAGGCAATGACAGACGTACCAGTTGCGTTTATCAGAGTCCTTTAATCTCCCTCAAGGAGGGAAAAACCGATAACCAGATGTGTAGTGGACAACATGGCCAGACTCCTCCAGCCCCCTTCTCGCCTCTGTCCTTTATCCCTCTCTCCCTGGTGGGCAGGGCGAGAGGCCAGCCAATAGACAAATGACGAGCCCGTGACACCTGGCCAGTCCTGGGCGAACAGGGGAGGGATAAGTGGAATGCAGAGCCGTGAGTGGCCAGGCCAGGCCGGCACACTACCACAAAGGTCAGCTTCAGTCTTCCTTAATCAAAAACACCCTGTGCTTTACTCTACAGTATTGGTCTTAGACATTTTTTGCTAATTTTGATATCCTTCCTTTCATATCAAGTTAAAAAAAATAAGATTTTGGCTAGTAAGCCTCACTATGATTACATAAGTGAAGTTATCAAAAGCTCTTCTTGTGATGGTGCTAAATTAACAAACAAAGCAAGAAAGTCACCATAACTCCCCTTCCTTCTAATCCTTCCCTCCTCCAAATGTGATTCACATAAAGACAGTAAAAGCATATAGGTTATGCATCACACGGAAAGGGGTTGGGAAAGAAAATACAATTTATTGCACAAAAAAAAAAAAAACAAACCAAAAAATAAAACAAAAAACCAAAAAAAACCCCAACAGCCAGTTGCATCTGAATTAGGAAGCTTAATGGCCCAGTGCTGGGACAAAAACTGAAAAGAAAAAACATATTGGCACACCAAGCTTTAGTCTGCAAAGATATTCAGTCTTATCAATGCGAAGTTTGCTCTAGCAAATAAAAAAACACCCCAAACATAAATCACACCTACCAATAGTTAATTTGGGATAATCTAGGAGATCACCAAGAATAATTGAAGAGAATGCCATACATCCCATTGATCTGTCTCAGAGGCACTGATATATTCTTTAGCACACACACGAAAATGAAAATTTCCATTGTGGAAATTTGACTTGATTAACAGAAATAGAAAGGCAAAATATATACCAGTCAGTCAGCTTTTTGCTATCATTTTCATTGTGTAGAACTCTACCTGTTCTATTTACTTCAATACTCCATATTTACACCAGTGGGAGACCACAGACTGCTCATAAGGTAGAAATAGCCATCTACTAAATTAATAGAATGGACTGCTGTGGCCAAAAAACGTTCTACCAAAAAGCCTGATGCATTTCTAAATAAAACGCATCAGGTTACACAGAAGGTATCTCCCCCTGCCATTCCTTGCACTAAAATCCAGTCTAGAGTATTTACTTCAATGGATATACTGACGCCTGCACTTTGATCAGCAACCGTACCTAAAAGGTGGGAACTTAAGCCTTCTCAACTACACAACCCACAGTGTATCCTAACTGGATCAGGAAGTCAGGAGTAGAACTCTATTTCCAATATCTTGACACATGACAAAGACAAAATCAAACAAGCAAACAAAACCCACAAAAAAATGTTATACGCACTTTTTGGGTCCAGGATGAAGTCTTGTCATGTTCCAGAAGGAGTCCACACAACTTACCTTTCCAGGTCATTTTGAAACCTATGTCCTTCTGCGAGCATTTGTAAATTACCAGCCAGGTCTGACAACTGCAAGCTGGTTGCTACACTGCCCACAACACCCCCACTCATTTCAAACTCCCTTCTCTGCACTGTTTCCTGCTGCCAGCTCTAAAAAGCAGCAAGAAATCCCCAATTATAGACATAGGAACCTGGCTCCTCCTGAGGCTTCAGGGCCTGTTCGAAGTCATTAGCAACAGCTTAACAAGAGCACTGCAACATTCTGGGGTTGTGAAGCCAAACACATTAGAAATAAACCCCACAGAATCAATGATATAAGAGATTTCCTGCATATGTATTTAAATGCAGCCCAGCAGAATTCAAAGCAGTGTTTCTTTCACACGTTTGTGTGCTACACTTAGCAAGTCTAAACTGATTGACTGAACAACTAGTTTGAGAGTGGGAATGTGGGTGTCCAATTGATGAAAGCAAACCAAAACAAAAATGCAGAAAATTGGCACCAGATCGAGTGGCCCCAATATGAAATGTTTCTTCTGGGCCCAAAGGAAACATTCTGAATTTCAAAGCAGCCCAAAACCAGACATAGTATTACAGTCTATAAATCAGTGTCAGTAGTACCTTTTTTATACAGCCCCTGTCAAAGTATGAATGCTGATAGGTCTTTCCAATATCTGTTTGAGAGAAAAATGCTGGAAGAAATAGGAGACCAACACAGACAACACTACATATTATGAATGACTCAGAAAAGCAGGCTTTTTGGCCTTCAGCAGAAAGGGATTGTCAGCACATGCTAAACAGCTTGTCATATGTACCATCAATTCAGTCACGTCTCGGACTTTTAGGGGAAGGGTTGCAGATATGACAGTGTTGTGGTACCAATATTGCATGGACCTTGCTGGTACTGCTAATTAAGTCTACCACAAATACCTTAATGAAGCCCAGCAACTTTTGAGATGCAGGAGGTCAGAGTGGGCTGTAAGTTTTTTCTGGGTTTAAAATTTATACACATGGTCAACCAAATTATTGAAGCCTACTGTTATGCTTACTACAGCACTCATGACGTATTCCTTTGTTCCCTGCCTTGGAGCAGTGAGGGAGAAGGGGGCTGTCACTTCAAATAAGAGAAGCAGGCAGACAGTACAGCTGAAGTGATCTGTTCCCTCCAGGCAGGAGCGAAGGCCAAATCATGATGAGCAGAGGGAATGTCAAAAAGCTGATTATCTTCCCCCTAAAGGCAGACTTAAGGGGTTTGTTCAATTACTTTTTATCAGAGATCCTGGTAGTAATTGGCCAAGAACATCCAATGTTTTGAGATGAAGCAAATCAATACACCAAGAAGCACAACAGTGCTGCTGTATATTTAACTGATTGCTGGTTTTAGCTGAACGTTCTCACAAACAGTAGCCAGCATCTCAGCATACAGCTAGTATTTCAGTGGAAGACTATCTAGAACACTATTCATTTTGCATGCATTCCATGTTTTTTTCACCAAGGTTTGAATTCAAATCTCAAAGCATAATTCAGTACACAAAACCTAGACATTTTTTACCTATGCAAATATCACATAAAATATCTGCAAGTCATTCCTCGTTTCTCTAAAACAGCAATTTCATTATCATCAATTACCACCGTTGGCCTGGTCAAGCTAGTGTTCATAAAGAGGGGAAAAAAAAAAGAACCAACAAAAAACAACCAAACAAATACATGCTGAATTGCATATTTTCATTTTAAGGAGAAAAAAAATAACCTGCTATAGGCATTAAAGAAATTTCCAAGAAAAAAAGCTTGGCTTTGATGCTGAGAAAGTTGTATTGCAATTGAAATAACAACTGACCATATGTTCTCTGTGCTCTCATATATCAGAACTCACAGCTTACCAATGCACTGAAAAGTCTACTTACGATCATTACACTGGCTCCCAGAATATGAAGTCATGGAGCAATCACAAGTGAAGCCTTCCCATTGCTGATTACAGATGCCCTGATTCGCACAGGAATCTTCCTGGCAGGTAGTGCTTGGTCCTGGAGAAAGGATGACAAGAAAAGGGTGAAAAAAAGCTGAGAGAATCATTTTGGTCAGGGCCACAAAAGCTTCAATTAATCACTACCACTACCATCAGGACCCTCATGCAGAAGAAAGAAAGCACTAACAACTGTTCCATTCCTGGATGTGCAAGAAACTCAGGTAAAAGGAGCACAAAGACAAGTGTACACCTCACAACAAAACAGCAGACTGCAACACAGCAAGAAGGAAGAGGGAACAGCAACATATTCCCTCTTAAGCAGGCCCAGCTCACATTCCCAATTTGCTCGAAGAAATTTACAGTAAAACAGGGGGTGATGCCAGGCCAACAAACACGGCCAGGTTGTTGTGCTTGCCTAGAAGTTTAATCCCCTTATAGAAATGAAAGCTAACTAATGGGCCTATGAACAATGCCTCATGAGACCCAAAGAACCCTGATATGTAGATTCAAACTGAAGTTTTGAAGCCTCAGCTGGCTACAACTTAGCTTTATAGGTTAATAAAAATCAACCAAACAAAAAATCAAAGACTTTGACCTATTACATAGGTTCCTCTGGAAGCATGCTAATAAAGTTCTCAGAAAGGCATGACATTAGTCCACAATACTTCTCCTTCTGGACTGATTTCCACACTTTTGGTGGAAGTAGAGAAGGAAGCAGCCACTACTAAGAGAACAGCCTTTCAGTGTTCTGTGATTTGCAGCTAACAGTTGCTATCCTACTCAGATAAGCCTTGCAAAGACAAAATTCAAGCAATAGGCAAAAAAGTAATCTTCAGATCAGAGGAACTCTCAATGACAGCTACTATGTCATCCACAAGGAGGCAGCTGGATTCTGAATCATCTGAGAGCAGGCGTGAAGCTGCAAGTCATAGATTACAAGAACAAGAGTTTACAAGTTACTTCCTGGGAAAGTATTTTATCTTCAGCATTCTAGACAAAGGTATGTCAGTCCTGTTGTGCAGGATTTTAAATAAAATGTACATACATTTGACGTTCCTACCACGATATATCCTGCATGTGTTGGAAAAGAAGAAACGAAAGCAATAAAGCAGATAATAAAGGATCAACTGTCTAGGCTGCCTGAGATCAGTTCATTAACCATTTCCAGTCTAGGACAATACTAGAGGGACAAAGAAACAACTGCTCCACCCATCCTAGCATCTTTCTTCACAGTCTTTGCTAGCAACAGCAACTCTACAAGGCTCAATCTTACTCTTTGTACTTATTTCTTCATCACATCAGCACCACCATCTGTATTTCACAGATTAGAGAGGACAGACCAAAGTGAAGACAGCATTTTAAAAATATTTTAACATAAAATGAAACCCTTCAACCTCTATCTGAAACCATCCATACACTGATTTCACTAAATTCCATCATTATTCAGCATCTTTGATACTGAGATTGCACACCTGGACACTTCCATATTTACAAACCCTTGCAGAGCCCACATCTAACTGGAAGTCCCATGTCAGGTCCTGATCCTCCCAACAATTCAAAGACCAAGCCAGGAATGGACCATTATAGCTTTGGTGCAGAGTTTCTGCTTGCCCCACCAGATCCTCTCTCCTCACTGCAAGAACAGAATGGATGAATTTCAGTAGCTTTTCAGCTATCTGCATTTCTTTACATCTCTCCTGCAATGAGAAGGAACATGTGACTCGGCAAGCAGAGTTTGACTGAATGTTAACAAAAACCTGAGCTTCTTCCAGAATTTATTACACTGTTAAAAAACAAACAAACAAACAAACCCTAAAACCTCTAGGTAGAAGCATAAGTGCGGTTAATAGAAGATGACAACAAAATCCCTAAAGGAAAGTTCACCTATTGAAAAGAAGTGACAGCAGCAGCCACAGCAAGAAAACCCCATGTTGCCATGCAGAAGTTGAGCAGCATTTTTCAACACTTTTCTCCTCCCCTCCACCTCTTCTTCCCACCCACCTGACTCTCATTTACGGCCATATGAATCCCAGTGGTCTCAGTGGCACAGTGTGAAATTAACAGATCACTTCTAGGATTAGAACAGAGCTGACAGACTTTCCAGCGTGGGCTGGTAGGCACATGTGTGTACAGGCTTCCCTCCTGCCTTTACTCTTGTAAAAAACATGGATATAAATATATATACACATGCATCAGGTTGTGGTCTGACACTTGCTTCAGATTTACTCTGGCCAAGCAAAAGAAGGGATAAGATTTAACAACCTGAAATAGAGTACTAGTTGTCATTTTGCCTAAAATGTCTAAATTATCTGAGGATAAGGAATGAGGAACTACTACCTTTCCTGCTCATTACTATCATCCCACTATTCAACCTCTAACCCCAAACATGAATGCCAATGCTCCTAGAGGTATAAACAAGCAAGATATCTATATTTTAAAAATTAAACCAGAAAGCCACTGTGACTCTATGCAAACTTGCTACAGCAGCAAATATGAAGACCATTACATAGAAGCAGAGCAGAACACCACTTTCAATGTTTCTCCACTTTTCCTACATTCTTCTGAGAACACTTTAATCAGTAACTGGACTTGACAATGGGCATATCCTTTGTCTAGATGCTGCAAGAGAAAGTACTCTACTCAAGGAATAAGACTGCATGAGGCTCAGCACCTGTGACTTGAGGTGTTCGCATGATAGGGCCCAGAGAGCCAAAGTACTTAAATTCATGGCCTGTATTATGGTATCTGAATTGTGTTTTACAGAAACCAGCAGTGAAGATGGGAACAGCACTTTCAGAAGCCAGAGGGGGAAAAAAAAGAAAAAGAAAAAAACACAACGATGAGGAAATTTGAAAGCCTGATAATACCACAAGGAAGCTTGAAGCCCGATCTGCCACCTTTAGAGTCAGCTGCGACAGCACAGCATAGATGCTGGGTACTTTGCCTCATCTCTTAGTACTATGGGCTATTTGCATCATAAAAGGATCTTTGTCTCTGAGAGTTCATCTACTCCTGCTGCTAACAGTCATTGCCTGATGTCATAATCCTCTGTGGCAACAGAATTTTGTTCAGAGCAACTAATAGGCATGTCACAGGGAATTAGGATTTTGGATTAGGGAGCAAAGTGACAGAAGCACAGGAAAGCTTATAAAACATGAAGATTGTGTTACCACACACATGCCCTTTAGTGCTAACGAAGAAGGAAAGAAGATGACAAACAACTTATATATAAAGCAGTAGAATTGTTTCTAAATTACCAGTGCCATCAGGACTCAGGTCTATTTTTAATCTCATTCCTTTGGCAACACTTAAAGCAGACAAAGTATTTAAAAGCAAAGTTTCAGAACCAGTCTTCACATAATAATCTAAGATACCTCTGATTTTATTGTCTGTTTGTAGCTGAGCTTGGTGCATTACCTTCTTCGTGCCACATGCACAGTGGAAAGAGGAGTGAGTGGGCAGTAGATATCAAGTGGAAAAGTCCCCAGTGCAGAAAAGCATCCCCGCTAGCAGAAGCGTGACTTGCTGTGTCTCTTCCTGTCCAGGCTAAGCCTACCACAGAGGCATCTCCTTTGAAACACGAAATGGCAAAGCAGGATTCTTCAACAATTTCCTTTTTACCTTTATGTCTGCATCTCTAATTTTTACTGGAACAGCTCAATAATCAAGGACTTGCAGGATCTGAGATTTGTTGGGTCTCTCTCCCTAGGAAGGAGATCAGTACCACACTTCAGCTACCTATCCAGATGTATTTTTTTTTATTAGTTTTTCTGTTAAGTATTTGAAGAAAATCACCTTAGAAGAGTGTAATGACTAATCTCTTATCTGTATTCTGCTTAGACAAATTGCTTTGTCTACCCTCTTTCCTACAATTTCAGTTGTATGGTAGGTTTCTCTTTGCCCTGAAATTAAAAAAAAATTAATTCTACTGCTGCATGTTGCTAAAACTTCCATGTTTCATCCCACAGGTAGGCATGTTTCACTGGCAAGAGAAGTCATTTGTTCTGTATCTTTTGAAAGCTCTTTGCAGGAAAAGGAACTTAAGAAATAAAAGACAGTATTGTGTTTATTGTTCTTTCAAGTTACATGTGGAATCATTTTTTTTATACAGCAGCTGCAGGATTATAACACAACTGCTTCATGCTTTTGTCACAATTAGCAATATATATTAAGATAAGCAAACCATTATTGGTCTTGCACATAACACCTTCCTCCACACATCAAAGTCACTCTTTTTGAAAGGAATCAACCATTTGTGTTAACATTAACTTCTCTATAAGATGAAGATCAGCAACAGGTGCAGTTCAATGACAATATGCTTCCATTTTCATTCTTCATCTCCCTAAAAGCTCTCATCTTTCTCCCTTGTATCTTCAAAGATGTTAGGAAGCAATAGGAAAGTAATATCCACAAGACACCTTTACAGCCTTTGCAGGATAAGGTGCTTCCTTAGTCCTATAGTTCCTAAATTGCAAGTGCCATCCAGCACTGAAATATCTCTACCACTACAAGTCAGACATTACAATCAATTTACACCTTTGATAAATCTACACTCTACTTCTGTCGGTATTCCTCTTTCATAACCAGAGATAGTCAGCCTTTTTTAATTCAATGTGCAGTAGCAGTTCAGCTCAGAGAGGCATCAGGTCTTGGAAACCATATGCACCAGGCAGAAAATAAACCTGTTCCAGGACTCACTCTTCCTGCAGGTTAAGTAGGAAACAAAGTTAATCCCAATAAATTTTCCAATTTTAGAATAACTTGGAAAAAAAAGACTTTTTCTGAGTAAAAAGTGAGCAAAATTAAGTCTGAATCTCACGGAACCATCACTTTATGGGATGGACCATACCACATGTACTGTAACTGCCAAATACATACTGGTGGTATGTCAGCATTTACTTTGCAGAAGTGTAAGAAACTAAATTATAGTCAAGGTTCAGTGCACGATTCAGAAAGTTAGATCCTGTATTTTGAGTCACAGATAGCAGAAAGCAGGAATATCACAGACTAATATAGCAAACCAGAACCAAAAACCAAACAGATTTTCAAGGATTGCAAGGCCAGCTCTTCAAGCTCTCAGTTTCATACTTCGTTAAGAACTCATCATCCCTTTCATCACCTAAATAAGGTTAGGCATCTGTCAGGTTCCATATTTAAAGTTACTCATTGTCAGAAATAACTCAAAAGCCAGTATTCTTCTGTCCTCTGAAAAATGCAGCCATTTTTTCAGTGCCTCAACAGAACCTGAACGCTTCATTCACCTGATATATCATGGTGCTGAGTCCTTTTGTTCCAAATAAGTGGCTGGTCTGAAAACTTCAGGAACTGGCACTAGTTAAAATAACAAATATGCATAAATGTGCTTTCTCCCAGAGAAAGCACATCTATCTCAAGGTTACAGAAGAAGGGAATCAAGCAGCAATGGCAGTCCATATAAATGGATCTGCATCTGGTGGAATTTCCTTCCCCTCAAAGAAAGCTGGCATATACCTATCTTCATCCCTCTTGCCACTCTTCCACTCTCCATTTCTAAGCAACCTAAAAGGTCTTGAGCAACATGCTTATACACATGCTGGTGATGGAACAAAAAAACCCCGAAAGAATAAAAACCCAAACCACAGAACAATAACTCAGCTGCATAAAAGGGAGTATGCCTGCACACAAAATGCAACAAGGAACAGGGAGATGCAAATGAAGCAGAGGAAGTAAACAGCATTTGGACATTCAGACACAGAAACTAAAAGCATAAAGGAAAATTGAAAGGGCTGCACATGAACATGAAAAACAGAGTCAATTGAAGAAACATCCTTCCCCACTGCAAATCACAGCAATATAAAAAAATGACAGAATAGTCCGAACTGGAAGGGACCCACAAGGATCATCAAGTCCAGCTCTTAAGTATGAGGCATCATGGCCTATCTTGAAATAGCCAAACATATTCAGCAAAGGTTGGTTTCCTGAAAAGCCAATAATCCACTTCAGGCACTCAAACCAAATGCTTCCCCTTAGGCTTCACTGTAATCAGATGTCTCTATTTGAAGGGCAAATATTCCTACAGGGTTAAGACCTCTGTAAAAAATTGAGCTTCAGTTGGAATAATCCTCACAGTTGTAACACACCTTTGGTTTTAAGGACTCTGGAAAAATCAAAACAACAAATCTCTTTGTTCCAGAACTTCCTGTTCATGATGCATCCACTTCAATAAACACCAAAAATCAAGCTCAGGAATTCCTGAGCATGCATTCTGAATTCTAATGGACACATAACTGACTATAGAGAACAACAGTGGCTATGGCAAGAGGGATGCAATAGCTGCTGATGTCTAATCTAAGTCCCAAAATCATTGCCACAATTTGAGTGGATGGCACACAACATCTTAATCCTAAAGTTACTTATACTCCAGTGTACTTCCAGGACACTCTCATCACATCGGTCCCAGCCCACATATATTTCCTATTTTTTCAAATCTCATCTTTTACTGCTTTCATTTACACAAACTTCAGAAATTGCCTAGGGGCAGCACCTCTCTATATCCTTCACCTTTGTAAGAAAGAGTACTTCAACTTTTTACAGTGGGGAACAGGTCAGAGATGCCAACAAAATGCAGTCACAGTCAGATGCTCCACGTGCATAAAGCAAAATACATCCCATTAACTTCTGTCTACATCAAGGCTCTCAAATCTTTCAGATTCAATGTCTTGTATGGATACAATTGCTAAAATTATCTCAGACTGTCAGTATCATTATCTGCTGGGTGAGAGGGTACCTCTTAATATGCTTTTGTCAAAAACTGCTACAGTGATACATTGGTTACCCATTAAAACATCTTTATTCCTCCAAATTTATTTTTATCCTGTTCTACTGAGCCATAGAACACCAAACTCTACCTAAAAACACAGATGATATCCTGAAAGAAAGTAATGGCTACCCGTCTATACCTAGAATACAGAAGAATATTTTAATTTGAAAATGGCATCTATTACATTAGATGAGGTCAGCAATATCACCAGGTCTTCACAGTAAACACAGTGAATAGAAAAGGAGTTTATGAAGCACGTGATTAAAGCTACAAAAACTTAATTCCAGGGATATGTAAAATGGCAGGAAGTCGCTATCTCAGAAGGTGAAACAGGAACAGTCTATGTTTTCTCTCACAACAGAACCTTAGACATAAAGTAGCTTAGACATAAAATTTCAAGGTGACTAAGATGATCCCATAATAGATGCCATCTGTGGCTTCAGGACTGCTAAACAGAGACACATTGTTCAATGTGTCTGACTTCCCCTTATACCTGAGACCATTACCTCCTTTTCCATTAAAAAAGGAGGAGCAATTCTTTAACTTTCATGGCATTCAGGAATACATCAATTTGTACTCTATACTGCAGTCTTTACAGATAAATTGGGAAGTATACTTCCATTATCATATTTAAAAGGATATGCTTTCAATGCCATGGAAAACATCTCTCTGGTTATACTAGTATCAAGGACCTATTAATTTCTAATAGGCACGTGTCCTTACTCATGTCCCAGGCAAATAGTCTGTAGGGTCTCTGAGAATATTTGATTTCCTGCTTATTCTCACAAACACTACTCAACCTGCTGACTTCCTCAATTAACTCCTTGACCTGGTGACACAGCTCCTTGACAAGGACACACCTTCTGCAGAGGATATGACTCAGCCCCAGTTTCTTGGACAGGCACCAGGCACTCTGTACCACCAGGGGTCTGCAGGCTTACATCCACTTGTCAGAAGTTCTCTTTGAGGGGACGCCTATGACATCACTGATGTGGCAACAGCCTCTAGGGAGGGAGCTTTATGGCACAGAAAAAGCCTAATGTTGACAGCTCTGACTGCTAAGAGAGGGGACAAGGGGCCTCCTCATCCCTCTCAGTGTTAACAGCTGTTCCCATGTGCTGCTCTCTTGTTCTGCTACTGTGGTGACCCTCCTACAAACAGGAACCCTTCCTGACCAGATTATGGCTTGTAAAATGCCATTCTAAATATTAAGGGAGTTTGCAGTTTAGAGATTTTTGGGGTTTTTTTGTTTTATTTTAAAACTGAAATTCCAGAAAGTTATTTCTGTGGGGTTTTTTTCAAAGTCTGTTTAAAAAAACAAAAACAACCAGTTTTTACCTCGTGATCTCACGTCTAAAGATCAGTACTAAAGAAACTAAGTCAGCTTTCAGTTTTGTAAGGCTCTGAGGGCCTTCTATGCTTTGATGCACAGCAGCTATTTGCCTGATAATGAGGCTTTCCAGGAAATCAAGTGGTGCTTTTATAGCTATTCAGAGATTGATGCAGTCAAACCCTCCAGGTCAACAGAAGCAGCTCCATTGTTTGCCATGTTCTTCTTCAACCTAGATATCCCTCCTCCAGAGACTCTGGGTTTGTGATTCTGTTGCTGTCTTAGAGGTGTGACTGCATCCAGTAAAAGGCACCAAATGTTACGTAAAAGCATCTTTCATTGAAACCAGTAATGGGGAAGAACAACCTTCTCTACCTTGTAGATCAGCTTTGGTCAACTCAACTTTGTTAGCAAAAAAAAATTAAAAAAACAAAACAAAACAAAAAAAAAGCAAAAACAATAAACAACAGGTTAGTATAAAGGCAGATAAACCAGGGTAACATCACTTTGAATAAATAAAAGCAACTGGTATTACTATCACAGCCAACATGCATAATCAAAATATGCAGGAATGACAACATAAGCAACAAGGGCACGGAGGGACAATGACTACATTAATGCAACCAACAGATAACAAAACCACAAAAAAAGAGAAGAAATGCATTTCATTCACGCACACACAAAATCACAAAAATTACAGATAATACAAGGAGAAGAAAAAAACATTCCTAAACCCATCTCTCAGCATTTACCAATAATTTTAGTGAGATTTTGTCTTATTTGAGAAATACATAGAATCCATTTAACTAAAAAAATCTATTTGACTTTCAGTACCTCTGTCAAGCATTTATTTAGCTCGTTTGGCTTTTTGTCCAGAGTGGATTTATTGCCAGAAAATCATAGAGGACTGATAACTTTATAAGACAAAAATTTCTGTTTATCAAAAGAACTGAACTTGACACTGGATATAAGTGACAGTAACACCATGCCCCCTCACAAGCTGTCACCTGCTCATGGATTTCAACACATCCTTAAAAAAACTTACATCAACAGGCCTACAGACAGCTCAGGCTTTAGACCCACATAGTCTTAATCAGTCATCAGAGCAATCAAAAAAATGAAAAGTACCAGCTCATTCTTTTACCTAGGTGGGAATGATCTTGTTTTCTGTGGTCAAATAATATTCCACATGGCAAAAAAAGCAATCATAGCTCTACTAAGTCTGACTGCTTAAAGGTCCAAATACACTTTCTGAAAATAGAAGAGCATTAGAAGCAAAACAATACCACTGATGCTCTTCCATATAGGCACAGGATTTCTTGTGCATACTTACCTTCTTAACCTTCTGTTCCTAAAAAGTTCTAATATCGCAGCTGATACTGAAGAAAGATTGGTAGCTCTCCTTTCCCCACTGTCTTCTTTACATTTACAACCCAATAAATTAGAACTGACATGTTCAGATGCAATTTCCTGTGGTTGCTAAGAATTTTAACATTTTGAATCTTTGCTACTGTTTCACAGTCTATGAATGACTCAAGATGGCAGTTATCCTCCCTTTTGAGATAGTCAGATTTTTCTTCCCACTTTGGAAACTGCTTTACTACATAGACCTATAAAATCCCTTTTTCCTTAAACAAAATTCAAAAGAAAGGGCACAGAAGTAGAAAGAGGAGAAGGATGCATTATTCCATGCACCATTTTCAACACTTATTCTAACAAAGGAATTTCTCTATGACAAACAAGTACTTTTCCTACTTCCTTGCACCTCATTTTCTTCGTAGTTGAGAGAAAAGCTCATGTTTGGTCCATAAATCTGGTAGCACTATGAGAATAGATTACAAAAGCAAGGAAAAGGAGAGATGTCAAACCATCATGGAGCAAATTAATACTTCACTCTTCAATGGACAACCTTTGATTCCAGAGAGAAAGTGAAGTATGACCAGATTTAAAGTTTCTCTACTGAGCAGATGAAGGGTGAAATCCTTTTTGACATTATCCTGCTGTGAGATTTTAAGCATGAGATTAGATTTGCTGTTTTCCACATACTGCTTAGTATGCAAAATGTGTTTCTGATTATCCAGGCTATATGTGTCATTCATGCTTTTCATGCTCCAGTGAATTCCAAAGGTTAACTATACTATTTCATGGGAAGTAGCAAAAGATGATGATTTTACAGCAGGATCTGGAAAGAAGATTAAATTAGGGCACACAAAAAAAGTCCCAAAACATCTGGAATAGTGTCAGCCAGTTTAATAATAATCAGTCTCCTTTGTGAGAAGCTGTTAGTGGAACAGGTGAGGTAGAAGCAACATCTCTAAAACACATAGAAAACTACCTTGCAGAAGAAATAAAATGTTCTTTAGCCTCTGCTGTTAGGTTTGTTTGGCCGGGGGCACAATGGGGTGAAAATACTTAGAACGTGCAGCTGAATTTTAGATAGCTCTAGTGCCCATAGTAAGCTACATAGGCATGTCCAAATAAAAGAAAGGAAAACACAGGAGAACATATAGCAAATTAATAAAGACATGAAAAAAATGCCTCGAAGGCACAAAGTACTCATTAATATTGAGGGCATCCTCTTTAAACTACACAAAAGGTTGGACATCTGCTTAACTTTTTCAAGGACCAGTGAGAAAAAAGCAGTGAACCATTCAATCTAGATTTTTGTGGACCGAATAAACTGATCCATTAATCTAGTAGTAAGACCAGGAATGAGGATTTCAGCAAGAAGAATTCATTTTAAAAGTCTAGAAGTGAGGAAAAGCTGAGGTAAAGTTTAAATTCTTTACTTTAAAGAAGGGAAAGGAGGTCACCTGGTATAACTCCTTCTATCTACCAACTCTTCATATACACCATAGTGCAGACATCTTTTTTCTCAAACTGTGTATGTTTGATGTAGAAATAGTCTGTATTACTGAAACTCAGAAGTAAAAAGTTTCCAACCACCCCTCGTAGGCTATTGAGATGGAGACTGCAGAAAATTACATCCTGATAGACTTTTCTTCAGTTTCTAATGCTTTGCTCATGTCTAGGAGCCTCCATCCACTATTTCAAAGTGGTTTGCAAGACACAGATGAATTTCATACTTTTATCACAAATACATGAGTACCTGGCAGGTGAATTTTATGGGTGAAGAAAGCAAGGCCCAAAGTAGGTGGTAGACTTGCCTTCAAGCTTCCATTAGAAGAGGCTCTCCCATTTGAAGTCCTTTCTGAGAACTCATTTTGTCTCTTCAGTGTGTTTAATATCCTGATGCAACACTACACATGGACCATTTAAGTCTTAACCACTTCCCTACGTTTGGTAGCTTTTCTCTCAGGCCCTCTCACCAATGCCTTTTTTGGGGTGGTGGTAAAGGGAAGGGCCCTCTTGTTATGTCAGAGATAGTGATGAAACATGCAGTGAGCACGAGAGCTCAAAAAATGGCACAAATGAACAAGTATATCACGTCATTATCCCCAAGATTTATTCTCCTTAGAGAATAAGTTGTGTGTAGCACACCTGAACATACCAGGCAGCAAGGGGGTTTCTGGCTTTGCCAAATCCCTTCCAGGGAAACACAAGCTGCCACTACAGACCTGACCAGACCTTCAAGATCTGTGAAGAGCTGCCTGTTGTTCCTGAAAAATCAGGAATGTAGCAATTGCAAAAGAGCAATGAAAATAAAACAAACCACCGCATGCAAAAAAAAAAAAAAAAACCAAAATCAAAAACACACACACAAAAAAAATGTGTGTGATATGAAGTTTTAACTCCATAAATTCATTTGACATTTCAGACAGTCTTGGGTTCTCTTCTTCCAGATAATCCCCCTCAAAATCCTTTGCCAAAAGCAATGGTACTACAGGACACATTGACACACAAAACATGTCAGTGTGGTAGCTATCATCTTGTCAAACACACTGGTGATTGAGTGGTAGACTTCAAAAGCTGAAACCATAGGTTTGTACAGCACACATGAAAGCTGCATGATGCAAATGGGAGCTGATATGTCACCTAACAAACATGATAAGGAGGTTATTTAGTTGTGCTAGCCTAAACAAATCCCACCACATATAATTTAAAGAAATTATAGCAATAGAACCGATAGGATATCAGAGATAAAGTAATTTTGCCTTAAGTCTTGAACTGACTTTTTTTTAGCACTACTATACACTGTTAAACATCAGCCAAATTCAGTCTCAAGGATGCCTGCATTTCAAGAATGACTTGTATATATGACTAAGAATGTTTTGGAATTCTTCAGATTCCAAAGAAAAAGATGTCCTATAAATACAATTTCTTGAAAGTGTTTCCTGCTCAAGTAGAAGCCTTACTCATCACTGGAATGCAGATAATTCTATACTGTGATAGGTTTGTGCTTTGGTGCACAGGGAGACTGAATCATGCTTAAGCACTTGAGAGGAACAATGTGGTCAAGGAAATTCAATGGCTTGCTCAAATCAAATAAAAGGAGGTGGCAGCAGAACCAAGACAATAAGGAATATTATTTTCCTATTAAAACCTGTGAATCTTCATTGGTGGTATGAAACAGGGTACTGAAATACATGAACAGAGATGACAAACATGAACATCTTAGCCAGGACAGTGCTGTCTGCTGACCTACATCTCATATTCTACTGTTCTCAAGGCTTTCTTCCTCTACACATTCTTTGATTCTGTCCTGAGATCAAACTGACAGTTTCTGAGAAAACACCTGCCATATTGTAATCTCTGCCTCTGAAAGCCAAGTCGCAACAAAAGATAAACATTAGCAGAAATCTCTCTCACGTGACCTTTAAAAGACAAGATCCGTATGTGCGGATGGAATAACATTTAAGTATGCACGTTCTCATCATGGATGAGATTCCTCTGCCCTTCATGATGAAATATGGAGATGTCCAGCAAATCAACACACAATACAACTATTCAGACAAAAAGCCTACAATTGTGTATTAAAAACATATTTAAACATCATGAGGCATGAAGGACTATTTGGGACTTCTGCCCTTAGAAACATTAAGACTGCACCTAAGGTCACTTCAGATGAAAACAAACTAAGGCAACATAAATAAGGACTGAACACCCTTACAGGTTTTTTTTTCCTTAGAGAATGGGAGTTAGGTGTGACTTTCCCAGGCAACTGTAAGAATAGGCACCAGAAGGCAGCAATAAAGGTCTGAGATGAAGACTTGAGGATTGCTATGATTTAAAAAATAAGAAAAAAGCCCAACAACAAAGGTAACAGCTTTACAGCGACCAAATTCTCAGGTTTTTTACTAATCCTATATATGCTGGCAAAAAGAACGCATTCCTCTTCAGCATTTCCCTTGGTACTGAACAGGGACCATTTGGGAAGGTAGCACAGGCACAGCTTTCCATGATCAAATTCTTCCAAAGGCAGAATAAGGATGCAGAATGAGGGCCATCACTGACCTTATCACCCACTTTTTTAGGTCTCTTTTCAATTTTGAGTTCTATTTGAAGGACTTTAGAAGAGAAGGGGAATTCGTGTTGGAAAGTGAACCAATCCCCACAGTCAGGCAGCAGCGGTGCTGGTACCACGTAGGCACACAGAGAAGGCAAGTGTCACCTTGTGTGTTTTGGGAGTGGCATTGATGTTAAACAACCTCAGCAATACAACACTAAATCAAAGAACTACACTGGGTACAGGAGAAGGAAACATCACAGCTGTAATAATGGGACACAGCCTTCTGGGAAACCATGATGGCTCTGTTCCTGAGCCACACACAGAACAGGATAGTTTAATTGTTGGAAGGTCCTCTGAAGGAGGAGGGCTAGTAGAGATCACATGCCAACTAAACAGTCAATGGATTAAGATAACTTAAACAAAAGAGTTATTAAAAAATTACTAATATTAAGGAAGAGCTTTCAGTGCATTAAGGATAAATAGAATGGACTTTTTCATAAACCTCAAATGCATTTTTTTCCTTGAACCTTATAAACAAAGATATAGAAAAGGTGCACTTCTTTTGGCATGTTGACTCTGTCACAAATGGGCAAAGACACAAGTTCAGCTACACTGTGCTCATTTCCACAAGAAACAAAGTGGTTCATAGACACTATTAAGAAAAAGTGAGAAAGACAGAAAAAACCCCAGCCTACAACTATGTGGTACCCACCAATGCTGTGAGGTGAGAGTTGACATGGAGTGAACTCCTGTGAGGAGACACAAAATTCTCACAAACCAGGGTATTATTGTGGGAGCATGGAAGGAGGGCTGAGGCACAAGAGCTCCCCGCCAACCAGAACACTGAGACACAAGCAAGGGATCAGACCTAACTGGATGGTCAATTTGGTACTCAAAGCTATCCCTAAGATGATACTTTCAGTCCTAAGAAGGGACAGTCTTGGCAAGTGCCAAGGCTTCATCATGATAAAACCTGTAATCTTGACACAGTAGGGAAAGACAATCAAGGAGTCATTTCACTTCGTGAAATTTTTGAAGGATCAGTTTTGGACATACATCTTGTCTTAGCAAACATATATACAAACTTTAAAGAAAAAGCTATCTTCCTGTAGTGACTGGTAGCCAACACAGCAGATTGGTACTGAGTAATTCCAGACATAATGGTGATTGTCTTTTAACCCAGACAGCAAAACCTTGGAGTTTTAGGTGGTAAGTATCCCAAGTGCTTTGAGGATTGAAGCCATATACCTTTTACTGAGTCAGTGATGCTGATGTCAATAGTCTTGTAACTAATGGGAGCTTACAGGAACAGCAAATTATTTAAAGAGGCTTCAAGAAATCACTACTATTTACATGCTTCAAAAAGTAATTCATCCCATTTAGTTCTAAACTGGCTGGAAAGGAGAAACTACTAAAGAGAAATGTTTTCCAGGAAGAAGAGGCAATACCTCCAGTGCTTTCACTGGAGGATGACTTCATCAAAAATTAACTCCTCTTTCAGTCCAATCTTTACCCTTCAGCTCGTTCTGCCTTCCATTTCCCCTGTCTCTATTTGTTCTTCAAATTACTTATTTCTGTGGATCCCAAGAAAGGGTGCCCTGAAGCACAAATAAACTGAATGCTCAGAACACCTTCCAAAGTATTTTAAGACTACTGTAATGCTAATTAACCACTCTGAGAAAACTACTAGTAAGTAGTAGTCCATACCCTAGTACCCTCCTTTCCCACTATTGAAGGTACCAACTCACAGGAGATGGAGTATATAAGAAAAGAGCTGCTAAGCCACTCACAGAAAGTAGCAATCCTTAAGCTGCATTTGGTGGACATTAGTGAAGGATATAGCAACTAATGAAGCAAACTAATGAAATGGACAGAGTGCAACAATGAAGTACGAAGTGAGTGCTGGAGAGAGGAACATCTCTGAAATCAATTATACCTTCACATCCACGCTCAATCTGCCCACTGCGGTGCAGAGCATCATTGATAAGGTCAGGCAGACGCCCATTCAAGTCCACAGATGCCAGACAGCCCTGAAACCCATCACGTGAGGCCACAAGCTTTGGGAGGTTGCTGTACATGCCTTGAGCTAGGCCAGCAATGTAGAGATCACCTAGAGGAGAGAGGGGTAAGCATACAAGAAGAAGAAAGTTACACACCTTCTAGGGTCACTTTTCTTGCCACCAAACGTGAATAAAGCAAAGCGAACATGTGTTCAGAAACAGTTAAAAACAGAGCAACGTATTGTGCAAGAAGTCATTTCTGCTTCCTTTACTACAAAAAAACCAAAGCAATCCCCAAAAAAAAGCAACCAAAGAAAACAAAAACAAAACAAAAACAAAACAAACAAAAAAACCAAACAAGCAAACAAACAAAAACCCTTCACAAAAACACCTGAATAATCACAGTTGTAATTGTTACCTAACAAGGAAAAACCGCAAAATGACAATTTCTGAAAACGCAAAATATGACAAACTATTCTGCTAAAAGAAGTTGTCAAACAAAAAAAAAGAGATAAATTAATTTGAAAGCCAAAATGTGCAAAGTCCATATTTACAGTTCTGTAATGCAAAAGTCTTTTTGTAAGCTTTCTCTTGTTCACTAGTTGAGCCTGCAAGAATCAAGGGGCAAACTGTCAATCTTGTAGAGTTTACCTTTAAGATCCAGATTTTTGGCACCGTTGATAACCTGAGTGACCACCTTAGTGTCCACCTTTAGGCTGTGTGTGTTACTGTTATCTCTGGTAATGACAACATTGTGCCATTGGTTGTCATTGAGAGGACGGTCACTGTTGCCTTTGATAACATTAGGTCCATTTCCAAGGTCAAACACATAGTGTATATACCTGTAAACATAGCAAGAACTAGTTAAAATTCTGGAAGAACTCCAGCATTATTGACCAGAGCCAGAGTTGATTATCTAGCCAGAGCTGATAAATTAACTTTAAAAAGTCATGAAGGGAAATATGTCTGCATTAGAAAGTTCTAATGAGCCAAAATGACAGAATATAGTTATTTCCTTTCCACAAAAGTGTAAGGATTAGTATCTTGAGATGAGAACATTTCAAGTAATCAGATTCTAACCAGAAAACATTCCTGTTTTTAACAAAGTTCTCCCAGACCCGCAAAAACATATGTCTGTGCGCATAATTATTTTTTAAAATTGGTAATATTGATAAATGTACTGGGGAGCAACAATATGCTTATTTGGGGCATATATTCCCCAGGTTCTTTCTGAGTTTTGAATAACTCCTATAAGAAGTTAATTGGGAAACTCACTTGAAATATTGTACTAAAATTCACATGAGATCCTAGACTTATTCAAACAGCTGAAAAACAATTAGCAACACTTTCAGCAAAAAATAAAGACCCTAATGAAGACTGAAGTCATAGGAATGTTACCCGGAATCATTTATATAGTTCAAACACTGAAATACACCTGAGGATAGAAGAGAAGTATTCTACTTAGGGAAAGAAAAAAAAAAAAAAAGACAACAAAATTCAACTCTCAACAGAGCACCAGGAGATCATGACTGTTGCTTTTTTTCTTACTCCATGTCCCACTTACAGAAGTATGTGAAAAGCTAAAAACGAAAACAGATTGAACTGAAATAAACAGGACTAGTAAACTGTGGAAAACATGTCTACCGTGACTAAATCATAAGAGATCAAAATTTGTTCAGCTAACAAAGGTTTTTTTTTAAATAAGCTATTGGTCTTTTGAAAAGAATATAGCAGCTCAAAAACAAGCTGAGTTTGCTTTTCGACAAGCATCACCAGCAGAAGTACAAATTCAGCAGCCCATACACTTTTTCCTTCACTGGAGATGGCAGAAAAACCAATATTACAATGGAAAAAAAAAAAGGGGGGGGGGAGGGGGGAGCTCAGAAGAAGAGAGATAGAAAGCCCTCAGCACATTTCCTGATCTTCTGTGCTAATCTGCAATGTTGACAGGACAAAACATTAGTCTATGTCCAAACAACTTAAAATAGTAATGTTGCATACTGTAAAAACGTACTTCCCACAGCCACAGGAGGAAGTCAGTGATAAAATCAGGAGTCTTAAGCTTCAGTGTTTATGTTTAAAAGCTTTGTCTTACAGCTCAACAAACAGAGAAAACATGAGTATCAGGTGAATTTCTCTTCATGCAAGCATTTTAAGACCTATAAGTAAGTTTACCTATAAATAAACTGGCAGAAAATAACAGAAAGCCACTTACCCCTTGACTAGTTCAACTGCGATAAAGTCATTGCCATCACCACTGTTAAAGAGGATGAAACCATCAGCTGAGGTGGTCTTGAACTGAAAGAAGAGGTGCATGGATGTATAAGCCTGCAAGGTGGCCAAGCTCAAGTAGCTGCTCTTAGTCTTGAACGTCACAGGGTCAGCTATAATGTTGCGGAGACCAAAGCGCGCCTTCAGCTCGCAATAGTCAATGTCACCGTTCTTGCACAGGTCAATGTAGAGCATCCCGTTGAACATGAGGCTCTGGAGATGGCCAATGAAGCTGGAGGGGATGACGGAGATGTAGCGTTTCTCTGTCATGATCCCTGTCTCGATGTTGTGGAACTCCAAGCGGGTATGATCACCAACCATTGTGCCTGAAGGACAGGAACAAGGAGGAATATTGGGGAGCAGCAACAGGTTATATGGAGCCCTTCACGCTCCAGTTTCCAGACTAATAGCAGAACTAAATCCTATTTGATCACTGCTCAGTAGCTTGCATAAGAAAGGACGTATAGAATCTTGGCAAAGAGGCTTGGTGGAGATGCGTGAGTCTAGCAGTTGCCAAAACCTGGCAGAAAAGACAGGCCCCTAAAGTGCCATGGGCAGCAAGCTCTGTACTTTTCCCTGTGCTTCACAGACCTTCTTGTTTGTGAAGATCATCAGGTGTCTCCCTTAAAGCCTAGAGTGATATATTTGATCCAGCAGACCATCTGCCAAACAACTTGAACACTTCTGAAACAACTTTTCCAAGTGCACTTCCTGCAAACACTTGATAAACATCGATTAATATAAATAAAGCAGTGAGAGAAGTGAGAACACTCATAAAATTGCTGATATTTATTCCATTGTTCTCTCCTGGTGCCTGATATTATTCCCCTTCTTTTAAGAGCACGGCAGGTGGGAAATACACAAAAATGCAACAAGTAAAAAGCTCACCATATATTTAAATCAACGACCTACCACTTGGGCTATTTACCACATCATGACAGATTTTAACCTTTCAAAATATCCAAGCTATGCAGTATAGCAAGTACTACTATCAGACTGTTCCTACAGCATATTTAAATGCTTTCCTAAGTGTGCTAGGCACCAGTGTAGACACAGAACCCATGCAGACAGATGAAATCCAACAGTATGCTATAGAGACAAGTTGAGCAACATCAGAATGAAAACCCTTTCAGCCAATTTTATTTTAGCCCTCCATATTACTTCATTAAGGTAGTTTTAACTATTTGGTCACATATATGCCAGTATCTTTTCTATGCAGACCTTGGTCCATTTAGTAAACAACAGGAATTAATGAAACACTAAGAATTTCATTGTTTTCCTATCATTCACTATACAACCACTATTCAAATTCTGATACATATAGGCCATTATTTTTTCTCCCATGAAATTTTCTGCAGTTCTGCATTGGGTTTATGCATCATGGTGTTGGCTGTGGGGTGGCTGCAGGGCAGCCCTAGTGAGGAGAGGCCAGGGCTATCCCATGCCTGATACAGCCCATTCCAAATGGCTCCAACCTACCCACCACAGGGCACAAATAAGCCGCTTGGCCAAGGTGGTGGTGCCTGGGGGAAAACATGTAAGAAAGGACATAATGCTACCCACAAGTAAGAATCAAAGGGGACAAAAAACAATAAAAGAGAGAGTTGCATACACTGTGTTACTTTTTGTCTTTGTTTTTCATCATTCAACTCTATCTTTAATTGGCAGCAAATTAAATTTATTTTCTCCAAGTCAAGTGTGTTTTGTCCATGATCACAATCACTGTACAGGTGAAGTCCTCTCTTTTAGGAGGTTTTCCAAAGCAAAGACCCACACTACCTGTTGGTCCCTCATAACATTTTAACATGCTGGTCAAATTCACCAGGTTTAAAAATAAGAAAGAAAAAAGGTATTTAAATTCACACTAGTTTTCTGAAATTTGATGACTAGATAAAGATCTGAATAAATATTTCCAGTGTGCTATAGACAGATGAAATTTAGCAACAGTATCTTACTTGACTACATTTGCTGGTCAGCAAGCATATATACACAACTCTCAACCAGTCACTGCAAGAGATATTTATCAGTCACTGGGATTATAACTGGGAATCATACCAATCACCATAGCCAAACCCAGGACAAAGTCCTCCAATTCCCCTAGGGTATATCAACTGGGACTTATAAGCTTTCTCATATTCTGTGCTATCTCCTGAAATCTCATAGTATTTCTCACCTAAAGAGTTTCCAGGCATTAAAAGACAAAACAAAAAAAAAATCAACCAACCAATCAACAAAAAAACAGTAGTCCTGTCAAGACTCTTCTTAATAATTGCAACTTTTTGGGTTTTTTCTGTTGGGGATAGGATGAAAGCTGAACATATTTATAAAGACACTTGGATGATACTTCCTGGCTTGTAGTGTATAGAGAGTCAGATTAAATAAACTAATGGTCATTTTCTTGCCTAGAGCCTCTGGAAACACTGAAGTACTCCTAACTCAGCTCTCATGATCATATTCTCATGAACAAACTGCAATTTTTCAGTTTATGCTTTGTCCAAATGTGACCAAGTTTTATTCAAAGACAGCAAACAAGCACAGTTGTTACTAGAAAAAATGTTTTCAGCTGTCTACTTCAAATATGAAGAAAAAATATTATACAAACCAATTCACCTTTTTCACTTATTCCAAATTTTAGCAGTGGATCTAAATATAAATGCAATTATACAAAGACCATGGAAAACTTCAATCCAAGCAGACAGCTGATCAAACTGAGAAGCCGCTGAAGGCAGTTACAAATTTCTGTTTAGAAAGTCCAGTGTCAGGACCAATGCAAATGGTTTTAAATCCTGAAAGAGTTCTTTACCAGAAATCATATTTGTCTGAAAAATTGCAGTTTCCAGAACTTGAAATAGTACATGGGGAAATATGTTTAGACAAATGTTCTCACTTCCACTACTGTAATTCTTAGAGGCTCAGAGTTCCAGTTTCAGTATTATCAAATGAAAATTTATGATTTTTCCAAACCAGAAGTGTATTTTCTTAAAATTAGAAAAGTCACTTTAAATAAAAATCCTACTTCTTTCTTTAAAAAAATTAGAAAAATAAAATTAAGAGATGTCAGTGCTCAAAGGCAAGAAAACTTCTCCTTTGCTCTTCTACACTTAAAAAATTACAAGGCAGTTGTGGCCTGAGCACACTACACTGGGACAGGGAGCCCAGATATAGGAGGTATTAAAAATGGAGAGAGGGAGTTTGGAAGAGGTGAGCCCAGAATCTCAGGAAAGGTAAAAAATGAGAAAACTGGGGCTGGCTTAATAAAAAAGAAATCATGTTAGAAGCAGTAGTGTAGAAAGTTAGGAGTAGTTCAGTGAAAATCTGAAAAGGACACGGCAATACAAGATCAGAATCAGGACAGAGATGTAATTTCCTAGGAAATCATGGAGTGCAATCCAGTATTTTCTGATCTCATTAGCTACCAGCCCCACCTGCAGAGTTCACCTCTCGTTCCCCCACTGTGCTCTATACAGTACTGTACCTACTACAGCAATCAGAAGCTCTCTAGTTCAAGTGCTAGCAGACAGAAAAAATTCCAACCTCCACTGTGGTATTTGGGTGCTAGCAAAATGTCATAGGGAGGAATATATCTGCTATATTTGTGTCTCATCTACCACTGATGTTCTGAGGTCTATTCTGAGGTTGGGAGGAATGTGGGAAAAAGGTTTTGTGATTAAACAGTAAAATGCTGTCCAGAAGAATTGGATTCTGTCTCTGCCTTAGATGTCCTACAGGAAACCAAGTCAGACACTTCATTACAAATTTTTCATAGGTGGTCATTAATTGTCTATGTCTAATTCTTCAAGTGCAGCATTGAACTAGTTTACAGAATGTAATTTACAGACATGCTGAATCTTTCTGATGCAAATGACTAAAAATACATGCCAAATTGGTACCAAATACATCGAACTTTAATCTGGTGCCTTGTTTCCAAACCTGTAAAATGGGAAAAAGATGCCCACTCCCTTCACATAACACAGACATGGTAATAAATCCAGTTAAAGCTTCTTAGTTCCATATAAACATATTGATGAGTAACCCACAACACACACACACAAAATAAATATTAAAAACAAAAAATAAAATATGCTGGTCTAAATTTAGAGCAAAATCCATCTGATGTGCATTGTTCCAAACAAGCAATAAGAAGACGGATATCAAATTGGCTGTTTATCTTTACTGGGGGCCCAATTTAGACCTCTGATCTACATCTAAGACAGCAAGAATCCTGTTGAAAAATCTATGTGACCACATCACTGAAGACTGTTCTCATCTGCCCAAGGAAGTGGGACACAGATTGCATAGAAAATCTTAACTCTGGCTTTTCTGACTTTTGACTTTGCTATGATGGCATTCTTTTAACAGATATTTTTAGCTGTAATGCATCTTTAATTATGTAATTCATATACATGTACATATGCATATCCTTTTTTAGTATAGGATTGTATCATTATTATTTATAAACTCAATTTCGTGAAAAAGAGACTTCAAAAACAGATGGTTTCGGGGGACCAATTCGGTAATGCAGAGAGTGCCACCTCGTGGTGCTTCCTAAAAAAAATCATATCCAGAAGAATTGTTCTCAAATTTAGAAGTAACCGGGATGAAGTGTTTGCCGATATGTGTCACTAAATCAAGAAGTTCCTTCTTAAATAAAATTCATTTTTCCTATAAGCTAATTTTGACCAAGGCTGACTTCTAACAAGGAGAGGGAATGATTTTTCTTGCATATGTTTCTTGTTCTCTCTTGCAGAATCACAGCCTATATAGCACAGTATATATTTACTTCAGAGAGAAAACTTGTTTCAAACCATTTTCCTGTAAACCAACTTCTTTGGGCTTATTTCAGATTTCTGACTCCTGGCTTTCCCAATAGTCTAAATTACCAAAATATTTTAAATAATTCACATTCTTACAGAAGAAAAAAACTTTTTGCAGAGATAGGATATAGTGTTCTGGCACTATGTATGGCAGCCATTCCTTCTAGTTGCATTCTGAATAGGAGCTACTGAGAAAAGAGGATTTCAGCTTTTGGCACACCAGCATGGACGTCAACAAACAATCATACCCAGATCAGTTTTGCAACCAGGATTCACTTTCTTTTTAATTATATTATCAGCCTCCAGACTGTTGATGTTTTCCTCAAAAATCCAGTTCCTAAAGTTATATACAACTATGAGAATTTTAGACCTTCAAAAGAAAAGAAAGATAGGTTTCTGGCTCTTGCAGTCATGGAGAAATGGACCAGAAAAGTATCTCTAAAATCTTGCAATTAAAAAAGGATCAAAAAAGGATCAAAAGTACCTTGATCATTTCAATACAAATCTCAACCTGGGACACACCAGCTTTCCTGACTTATCTTTTCTTTCCTCCCTTAAACTACATTTCTCTGCAAAAAGAAGTAGGAGCTCAAAAAGCTGTCTGGAAATGCAGAAAATTTACAAAAAAAATCTAGGGAGAAAAAAAAAAAAAAACAAAAAGGACTGCCACACTCTGGGGAGCCAAGATCCTCCCTAATCTCTAAACCAAAATTGTGAACACCTGCATTGCTTGCTTTTTCTTCTGGATGGCTCTGAACCATGAGCACAAGAACTTGGAAAATTTAAAAAACAAGAGAAAAAAAAAAAGAAAAAAGAAAATAACCAAGAATGCCCAAACTACAAAAAAGAAAAGGAAAGAACCAATGAAGAGCAGAGACATAAATCCATGCTCTGTAATACAGGTACTGCATGCAGGTTTATCATCAAGGAAAAGTTTGTGCAGAGGAATGGTCTACAGAGCTTTGGCTTTGATTCCACAGCATTGAAAACCATCACATGTGCAATTCTGAAATAGAGTGTACTCAGTCAACCTCAAAAAGAGCCTGGAGCAAGAGAAAGTTCTGCTGAACACCTCTGCAGTCTGAGATACGTGCAAGCTTATCTGTCCCCTAAACCAGTATCTCATGTTGTTATATTTGTCACAGAAGTTTCTGGTGCTAAGAACAGTCTCTCAGACCTGAACATTCATTTTCAACATAGTAACACTAAATAAGACACCAGTGGTAACAGAAAGGGGGTGGGGGGAAGATACACACAAGAACAGGGAGAAGGGGTATAATGGCAAAGTCTAGGAATAGACATACAAAGACAGTGATCAAAAAATACTGATCCATCACACTTAACAAAGACAGTGATCAAAAAACACTGACCCATCACACTTACCCTCAGCAACATCATCGTCCACGATCAGCTTGAGGCTCTTTCCTCGCCGAACCACCCGGACAGTGTGCCACTCGTTGTCATTGAGTTTCTGCCCAGCATAAAGAGTTTCAGGTCCCTTGCCTGGGAAGGGTGATAGGTGCAGCAGTTAAAGCCAGACCCACAATCAGTTTAGTACTTGCTCAATGGGAAAAGTCATGAAAATCAACCTGGTGTGATACAGACCAGTAGAGTGTACAGGTGTATAAGAACCTGTAATCAACCCTCACACCTACACCTTCCCAGCTCAGGGAATCACAAACCCTTCCACTCAGTCAAGTGTGTTCCTCCACAGAGCCTGCCCTAGGGTCACAGACATTTAAAATGGGTAGAAGTCTCTCTTGTTCTGTGGTACTAATTTCCAAACGTCACATTGTACAGCACACTACAGTAACAGGAAAACAAGCTGATGACTGAAATGTCTCTAAAGTGGAGCCATTACAGTAGTATTTTGCTCTTCTAAGAATCTGAATTTTGAACAGCCCCAAGGTACTTGGGATTCTTTTCAAAGTTAATCACACTGGTCTTTTAACACTTCAGTATCAAACACCAGGTTGGTTTCAGTCAAAAAAAACCAACCCCAAAGCCAAAAAATATCCAACCTCCCAAAAAACCAATAAAAACCCCCACAGAACTTCAAACCTCACCTTCAAAAATAATTTTAAAGAAACTAAAATCTCAAAAAGAAAACCATTCACCAACCTGGTGGATTGCTTTAAGGTTCTTTGGCAAAGCAGCCTAGCTTTGAGGTGCTTACTTCACCCCTTGAATTACAGTCAAAAGACAAAGAGGAACCATGTCTTCTCCAAAAGGTTATACCACAGTCGCCCTTGCAAACAATGCTCCTGGGAAAACAGCATTAGTGCTACCCATATTTGTCCAGGTTTGCTGCTCACCCATCACAGTTGACAGGCAATTACTTAAAAAATTAATTGTTCAGATTACAGGACCGTAACACCTCACTCATGTCAAACGGTAAGTGAAATTGAATAATGGTGTGTGCTAAATTAAAAGCATCTTTCCTTATTTCATTACAGGACTAAAGTGGCGGGTTTTGATACAGGTATACCAGAAAATGTAGAATGAGGACTTGTTGCACAAGGACAAACTTGTTGTACATTGGGTCTGGACCCACTGCCCAAACTTGGCAAAGAAAAAACAAGATATATCAAACACATTAAAAGTGACAGGATGGGGACAATGAGGCACTGCTACAGCTCATCCTATTGCACTGGTAAAACTAATGTCAGATAGTCCACAGGATGCACAGTGCCTAATGAGGAACATTACTGTAATTGCTTCTCACCAAAGGAGGAACATGGGCAAAGAAGGTGGTATCTCATTCACCTAGGATACAATGTTTAGTAGAGGAATTCTTCAGAAGGAAACCAAAGCAAAATAAATATTCTGCTATTCTTTTTTTTAAAAATCATGCAGTTCATGCTAATAAAAAAAAGGAGATTAATACCTTTTCAAATGAAGACCATTGCCAGCCAATTATACCATAAACTAAGAGGAAAAAATGTTTTTCTGGTGACCTGAGTCATTCTTGAATTAAAAGAATGGGGAGTCATATATTGAAGTTACAGAGAATATCTCCTTAGCAGGAGAAACCCATAACTTCTGCTGTCCCTCATCTATGTGCCAAAGTCACATACTACACATGTAAATCCAGCTGAATAAGGCAGCCAGATCATGGCCAGAAAGTTTAAGATCTTTGAAACCAAACATGCAAAACTCTAAGCATCCAAGAAAGTCATGCTAGATTTACATCAATAACTCCATTTTATCCTAGAGCAGAATTCACAAAATTATATCTCTGGATGGCCAGCAAAATTATTGTCTACATCAAAATATACAGCATCCATGACTATAGTTCTACACAACCACTTCCCGAGTAGAAAGATGAAGGAGGTCACCTGGTCCTGTGTGTTTATATAATGCCATGTGAAAGCAAGGGAAAGGTGGGAGGGGTGGCAAATGCTTATTAAAAAACCCAATCTTTTCCACATATCCATTAGAGCTCTGGAGGGCTCAGCCAAGAGGAATAGTCAGGTGTGCTGGAGTCTGCTCAGCTGATAATGCAACGCTTTTTATGCAACAGCTCTGTGTTCAGCATGGTTAACTCAGTTGCTGACCTTGTAGCTCCCATTTTTCAACCCTAGCCTGACAAAACACGGATCAACTAAAACAGTCTGGGGTTTGGCTTGTCTTGATGCCCACTGTAACACTTTCAAAACAAAACTGTGACACCAACAGAAGTTACATGAATATATTCTCAGAAAATGTAGCTTAACCAATTCACAGATAAATGAGTATAAAGTTACAGCATTCCCACTTGTTTTTCCCAAATGAATGAGGTTGTCTATTTAAAAGTAACTAGTTTTTAGTAACTAGCAACCAATTGCTTGGGCTAAAAATTTGAAAATTAAGCACTGCAGGTATGAATTGTTTTGTTATTTAAGTCCATGTCTTCATCAGTCAATTTTATATTTGATCAGTTGAAAAAATAATGGTTTAATACTTTTGTTCACTTACCACCCTCCCTTTTGTAAAAATGGGCATTGGTTTCTTTTAGTAGGGTTACCCAAATAACACTACATACAGAAATGCAATACATGAGCATGCTTAAGAGCATTCAGATAAGCCTTTCAAACCAGACACATCTGATCTTAAAAGAAAGCATTAAACAAACATGATTTTACTCTATTCAAAATGTTCGATTTTCAAATGCTTTCAAGACATTTATGCAGCAATGGGTTGGCCTGAAAAGCAGCAAAATTGTGTCCCCATCTTTCAACTGAGTGTGCAAATGAATTGCTGCTCCTCGTGTAAGGTCCTATTGAATTCTGAGTAGTTCCAAGAACTGTGTATACAGGGACTTTCACATCTGGATGCCAACATTCATTTCACTGATTACCACATGTGCTGTTACTATACAGACATTTATGTGTGATCAATTTTTAAACAAGGACTTGAAGATTCCTAATCCAACAGTTGCTGGTGCTGGGGAAAATACAAAGGAAATGGGCCATGTGTACCAGCACCATAATGCTCTCCCTAAGAACAATCTCCTGCCTCATAAGGCATTCCTGTGGTCTTATGCTTTGCACGTTTATGTTTTTTCCTCCTTTCAAGCTATCTTCACTTACATCATCCTTCAACAAAGACAGCAGACATATGAGGAAGCAAAGCAGAAGATTAAATGGACAGAGAAAGAAAGCAGGAGATTTGCATCTTCCCTTTTTACAACACTCTTTTATGATAAAAGACAAGAAAATGCAGACAAGGAACTCTTGCAGCAATGAATAGCACACCTGGAAACACTTTCTAATACTTTAGGCCATTGGGCATTAGGTAATTTCTACAATTTATTTAATTTTTATGCATGGAAAGAATAAAGGACAACATAACAGTAAACAGAATAAGAAAGTTTTTATTGTAGCGATAATTTAATAGTTAAGCTGACAGAACGTCACTGCTGTTGATGTCTCTGACTATTTTGGTCATTCCACCACCTTTCCTAATGCTCTCTGAGGAACTATGTATCATACAGAATTGATCACTACATTTCATCTTCCACCTCAAATGAGGCAGGCTAGTGAATATTCCTTTTATGCTTTGCAGCGGCAAACACTACTTAATCAGAAGCAAAAATATCAGTCTCTTAGCCATCCCCAAATTCTGAACACAAGTTCAGCTGCAGTTCAGGCTTCTTGAGCAAATATTACTTGATTCAGCCACAGTGGCTCCTCCTCATTCTCCCATGAATCCTCCAACATCTACTCAAACTTGTATAAATATTGTTCATAAAAAACAATTAGTATATGCTTTCAAACATGGAAGAACTCCATCCAATCTACCCAGAGCGTCCCAAACATTATCTCTGTATCAAAGATGCACTACTGCTAATTAATAGCTTGGCTCAAATAAACTATATGAAAGTGCCAAGAATACACATGCCAAAACATAAAGAATCATAAAGTAGATCATGCCTTCTAAAAATGCCAAGTTGCTTTCCATGTGCCCCCCAAGAACTCGCTTGTTTAGAACAAGAAACTGGTCAGAGGGATGCAGTTCTGACAATACCTCTGAAAACACGCTTGTTATCCACCCTCAGTGGCTAACAGCACACAAAAATTTCCTCCAGTGAGGTAAAGGAGAAAGAGTGTTGATCCCCTCTGCAGCTTCTCAGGGGTGGATCAAAAAGTGTCCTTTTACTTTGGTGCAGGCTGTCATCATCTGATCCACTTATAAGATTAAAAATGACCTGCATGAAACCAGGCTATCTTTATTATTGCATATCTTATCCAACATTACAGAAGAAGGTGAACACTGAAGTCTACAGAACACCTCAAGAGCTGAACAGAAGGGACCTTGCCATATTGATGAGAAAGGACAAGGTGCTTCCCTCAGTACAATTACAACAATACATAATTCTAGAAACGCTACAAGCATTCTACTAATGCTTTGAAAAGAAAGCCCTCAGTAATAATACAGTTTTCTCTGCTTTTACTTTTTAAATAAAATGCTTAGCTACCATCTCAGGTTTTTTTTTCAATGGAAAGATGCGTTTTTGTGTCTCTTTTATACAGGGCAACATCCTACCACAATGAAATTAGCATCCCAAGGCAAGGAGGTGCTCAGAAGGGGAAGTTTCTTTGCCCCCCCAGCCCCCCATCTCCTTTTTTCATTTGTGATGGAGAGGGGCATTGGTTGTTTATACTCACACTTTTACATAATGACCACAGAAGTTGTGGCTTGCTGTGTAAAATGTGTGCACAGAGATTTGTGAAACACGAGAATGAATCATAAGACCCCAAAAAAGGAAGAAACTGGTGTAAGGACAAAGATGCTGGCAATTTTTCACACAACTTTATGGCTTCCTGATATGCAGAAAGTTCCTATGAGGCACAGGTCAAATATCAAAACACAAGAATGGGTCAAAAGCAGAGCTTGCAGCTGCTCTGAAAATCTTCAGTAACTTTCAGTCTTGGTTAAATATAAATCAGTAGTGTAAATTTTGTTGGTTTTTTTGTGGCAGAACTAGTATGGACAAAGTGGTTTAGGATGGTCTCTTCCTTAACCACAATCTGCTGTTCAACACCAGGAGCATTGTTAACTGCTAAGAAACAAGTGGCAACTCCAGACTCCGTACATTTATGTAGATATCCCAGTCAAATCAACCTATATTCTCATAGAAACACACTTGTTTTGCTCATATACAGGCTTTAGAATTCCTCTTTTCAAGAAAACGTTGGCTGCCAACAAGGAATAAGCAGTTGCACTCCCCTACAGATACTCAATATCTTCACTGGGGACCTTACCTGCACCAGTCTTTCCATTTCCTCGAGGAACAGGATCATGTCCATGTACTACCCCACATGTTAAACAAAACATAGCATGCACTTAAGAAACAACTTTTCTGTGAGGCATGCTAAAAACTTTTACGGTTACAGCTTTACACAGTGCTTTATTGTGAAAAGTCAATAAAGTTGAGATGATTTACATCAGCCTACCCAGAAGCAAAGTTTAATTATTTACATCCATTCAGCAGTAAAAAGTGCATACACAAAGTTCTTTAAACACCCACACAGTCAATTAGCCTCACAAGTGCAAGTAAGAAATTCCTGAAACACCCAGACCAATAAAGTGCATAGAATTAGCTCAGCAACTAACTGAAAAGTACCAAGACCACCCTACTAGTTCTCTCAAACATACTCCCATCTCCATATAAACATGGCAAAAAATAAGTTAAGCTAGGTTTAACTATTTTGGATACAATCTATTTTAATTGGTTTTTGTTGGTTTTTTGGTTTTTTTTTTTAAAAAAAAAGCCCTTATTAAAAAAACAAACAAACAAAAAAAAAAAAACCAGCCAAAACCAAACTCAACAAAACACAACATACTTCCTTGCTTTTCCTATAAATATATGTATCACCATATTGAATGACTTCTTTTCACTGCAGACACCCTGGCCAATTGCTGTAATAAGGTTCAACACAGATTCAGGCAGCATTCAACATGATAGCAGCTTTTTCGTAAGGTTCTGAAACAAAGCTTAGTGCAGAAATTAAGTTGTATGTCTTTCAGGTGACATGAATATAACTTGTGATCAAGAACACGGAGATGATTTGATTGCATGTATCATACAGGTCACATCCGACACAAACTGCATTTATGCTGAAGTTTTTTCATCAAGGGCAGTGAGTTATGCTCCTTGTTTACCTCAATTTCACTGCTGTTGAATTTTAACACCTTTAGACACTACATAACTACTGTGCATCTAGAGCAGAATCATTTTTAACAGGAAAACATTTGTGTTAGTAGAAACTTGATCCTCTCACAAGAGTTTAAATAGGAAATTACAATCTTAATGAAAGGATATTTCAGTTCATCCAAAAAATAATTTTATTCTGACTCAGAAAACATCTAAAATATTTCCACTTCAAGCTAAAGGAAAAAAATCCACTGTTAAAAAATAAAATCAAGCATTTCTTATTATCTATTCAAAATATTATTAATTTTTAATGGTAACAGATGGTTTCCCATTTTTATTGAGTCAGTTTTTTTCCACTTTTAAGGAAAGGGATTTTATTTTATATTCACAACCAGTGAGGAGGTCAAAAAAGGACACAGAAGTATGTAAAAAACCCTCAAGTATTCATGTTTTTTAAATTAAGATTTACAAGAGTTTAATTAAATTAACTTCAAAGTGATTTCAGTCACACTGATTCTATGTTTGTTTTCAGATAAGGCTGTCATATGAACCACTTCACATTTGCCAAACGCCTTAAACTGCTATTCCTTAAGAGATCAGGGCAACAAAAGCTTCAGCGTAGGTATGAAGAACTCAGAAGCTGCTATATTGTGACTCATCTACAATTTGCCTAAGGAAATATTTGTGCACACTGGATTTCCAGAGAGCAAAGCTCAAGACAACTGTTGGTGTAAGTGAAGCCAGCAGGCAATCACAGGAGCAGCGTCTTCCGCAGGGAGCTCCACTAGAGGGAAACGGCGTTCACTGAAGCTGCTGCTCAGACACCCTTACCTGTGTACAAAGGAGTTACAGCACTCACTAGTGCTTTACGGAGCTTTTACACTGATACATTTTGCTTTGAAGATGACTACACCCCAACAATTAATAAAATAACTCTAGAACTTCAACCCAGCTTCGCCTCTGTAATAGCAACTACCCATTGATTTCAGGTATATTTATTTAATGGGTGTAATTTGCCATCCAAGAAATGAGTATATGCAGAAATAACAAATATGCAGATCCTCACAAAGTTTTACTATAAGAGAGAATTTTAAAGTAACCATTATAGCAACAATTATGCATAGACTTTGGTACACCACAACAGTAATAAAGAGGAAAAGAGATTCTATTTTAAGGAAGCTTTACATTTTATTAGTTTCCCAGTGAGGCAGTGCCAATCAAAGCAAGATGCAGGAGAGACAAAGCTTCAATTTAATTCTTCTTTTTATTCTTGTGTAGATACAATAATAGAGATACTGAAACCAAACATCTTCTCACTAATCCCATTGATGTACCGTACTTGAAGCATAGATAGGCTATGCTACCAACAGTAAGACTATTGAAGTTTCTCTTCCTGTTTAGTTTCAAATCTCTCCATAAACTGTACAAAACAACTGGATTAATCATTATGGCAGTGAGAAAAGATGCCAGCAATGAAGCTGAGACAACTGGAGTGAGCAATATGTATCACACATATAGCAGCAACAAAATAATTTGACTGCTAACTGCCTAGATGAGATTCAAACCACTAGATCGGAAAAAATTATGAACCAAATATATGATTATTTAAACCAAGAACCAGCTCCTCTCCCCCACACCTTTTCTCAAAGATCTTTGCTTTTGCTATGTTACAAAGGAACAGCAAGGAGCAGGCTGGAAAAGCTCGTATCATTCAATTTAGTGAGCGTTCTCATGCTCTAATTGCCTCTATAACTTTGTTTGAAAGGATTATTTGCATTTCGGAATGATTCCTATTGTAGAGGGGCAGTTTTGTGTCTTTTTAAAGTACTAGGAACTTCTCAGCTAAATCTGAAAAGCAAGAAGATCAGAAAGATGGATAAATCATACAGTACGTGGCAATACAGTGCCTTATGGTAATAGCACGCATCTTCCAGAAAAAGATCTGAGACCACTTTCTAACAACAGGAGAGCATCTTTGTTCTCCTCTTTCAGAACACAGAAAATAATACCAAAGAAAGGGTCTCCTCTTCCCAAAGGCACATTTGACAGTTGAACAGGTAACTGAGTCAGAGGGAAAAAAAAGGCTCCTTGAAACTCCAGTCCCAAATATTGTATTAAACAATTGGTTTTTAGGTTTTTTTTTTTAATGCTCTTCAGGACACATTGCACAGTCCTAACCAGCAGCATAGCATTAGAAGAGAAGACAGTCCTGGTACCAACACTTCTTTATCCAGATATCAAGGACAAAAAACAACATCATCACATGTTCAAAGGACCTTAACTTCTCTCTCCATTCAAGTACCTTTCCCTGTGGCACCTGGGTGCCTGAGGTGTTACAAATGCACACAGTGTTACCTTCATTGTTGCTAGGAGTACGACATGAACAAGAGTCAGCCTCCCTGTAAGAGCATAACAGTACCACAGAAATTATGTCTGACTGATTACAAAGCCAGCAGGATTCCAGTCTTCTGCAGGGACTGCAAAACACTGCATATGCTCTTTAGGTTTAGCTCCCTTTTTGCTACCTCCATTCTGAAGGGTGAAACTCTTTTTTACGATCTTTGGAGTCTTTTAAATTCCCCATTGCATATTAACCAGTATGAATAAGTTTACTGGGAACCCTGGGTGTATTGGTAGGGGGAACATCAAAATGCATAGAAATCATATTATTAACAAGTACAAACAGCAACCAAAGTTTGCAAGTGGAGATCATTTGTTTTCAGATATTATAGGTAAGCTATGTGTGCATAACTGGTAATGCACATTGGTCCTCTCTGCCTGAAGTGAGAAACTACTGAGAGAAGGATGGTAAGTGGTACTTGGACCTAACACAGAAGAGTCTTTTTATTTCACTTAAGGAGCTATTGAGGAAAGATCAAATGCTTCTGGAAAGCTGAGGGATCAGAAGTGCAGACTGGAGTGCTTAATGCTAAAGGCATTTAAAAGCTTACCCACCTCAAAGAGTGTCTCTCACAGGGAACAGAATAGAGACCTCAGCTGCCGTTACCTTTTGAAGAGACATTGACTATTCCCCTGCTTCTTAAATAGGAATGGTTAGCACAAGAGAGTGACCATACAGCAACACAGACGACACTATTGTGACAAATTGTTCCTGATACTTAATAACTAGAGCATTGGTATATATTTTACCTATTTTAGATAAACCCCATTTCAAGGCTACATAGCAGAAAACAAGTACAACCAATAAAAACAATTCATGAGGAAGTTCTACTGAATCTGCCTATACAAGGTATAGAGACATAGAAGACTCTCTCCAAATGTCCCCTTATCCTTTCTCTTCTTGAGCTGCAAGTTAAATACTTCTTTTTGGTTGCCATCCTCTAAGCTTTTCATTTTCATATTAGTATTTGCAGAATTCCTTATTTATCCAGGACATTACAATGCTAATGCAACCTCAAAATAAAGTTTTGGGAGGCAGAATGTGAACAAAGCTGTGTTGTCAGCAAAAGCTTGGACCATCTTGAATAAGTATTTTCCTTTTTCTTTAGCAAATATTTCAAAAATGGATAAAATCTTATTGGAAATTGGAAGCTAGATCTACACTGACTACTGACTTTAAAGATTAAGACATATCCAGCAGTCAAGAAGTTGGTTAGAAATCTAGATGCAAATAATTTGTTTAATGACACTTAACCCTTCTATTTCCAAAAACCTCTCAGCAGTAGTCACAATGCATACTCCCAAAAGAACTGGGATCCTGCTAGCAGAAGCCCACCTCAGCCATAGCAACAAGATGTATATTCACTGATGCAAATCCTCCTCAGGTGCTCTACAGACACGACCAGTCTCCAGTCTCCTGATAACACAGACTGGTTTCTTTCTACCTAGAGAAACCCAGATGAGAAAGACAAGTGGTATGTGGACCTACAGGCAAGAGACTGCTTATTCAGCATGAGGAGCTATCAGGGAAGGATCACAGGCTTCTGGAAAGCTGAGGGATCAGACATGCAGACTGAAGGATAGCTGAGGTTTTACAGATAAAGATGACATCTGAGGCAAATATCAAGAACTCCTTTGAAATTCAGATTTTTAAAAGCCACAGCTTTCATGTCAGCTAAGGAGCATGTACAGGAAAAAAAAATGCCCTGAGAGAAGAAGAGAAAATGATAAAGTTAAGCACACAGCTTTAGACATATCCATAGCTCCCTATCCTTAGTGCTCCCACTAACAAACAGTGTAAGATCCAAACTGATGCCATCCCTCTTCTCAAGAGGATGCCATACTGCTTGAGTCACTCCTTTTCATAAGGATACCTTCACAACCCTCTATCCTTCACACAACATCTACATGTAATCCGAATATTGTTAAAATTACATAGGAGTACACCAGGTAAATAATTGTAAGGAGTCATCCTAAAACAGCAACATACCAGGAAAAAAGAGAAAAGAGAAACAAAGCAGATCTCTTCCTACAGGAAGTAGACATACTCCTGGAAAGGTACCACCAGCATTTAGGGATCTCCTTTTGGTGCCCAACACAGAGAAAAGTTAATGATCACTTTAAAAAGGAGCTCTGACAGCAACATCAGTGTACAAATCACGAGCTGAACACATGGAAGGAAAGTGGTGACTTTACAGCCCTTGAGATCAACTGATGCCTGTGCATCTTCATCAGCCATCTGGGTTACAATCAAGGTTTATGAGTTGTTGTGCACCACATTTAAAATAGTAGCAAAGTTTTTAAAGAAATAAAAAAATCTAGTTGTATTGGGATTACATATTAGTTCAAGCTCTTTCAAAGACAATTTAAGCAATAAGATTGTTTGACTATCAAGTAATAGTGTGCATGCTGACCTTTGGCTAAGTTGTAAAAACTGTACAATTTGATTAATGGTATAAGCTGGTCACAAATATCTCTATAATATCTAAATTTTTTCCATTTCCCTTGGAAAATGTAGTGATGAGCACACTTTATTTTCCACTGCAAGTTTGAAAATACATCCTTTTCCTCTGAGAAAAGGTTATTTGTGTGTTGCCTTTTCAAAGATACAAAAAGAAAAAAACCCAAACCCACAAAACCACAACACAATCTTTTTTTTCCCTCTCCAGCCGTCTGTTAAAAAAGGAGGTAGTGATTATTACAGGGATGAGTCTTTATTTCTAACTGGTGAACAGCTGGTGTACTGCAATGTTCAGCAAACCAATATTTCTCTAATTTCTATCGTTCACAGGAGCACTGTGAGAATGAATCCATGCATGTTTAGAAAGCATTCAGATTCTATGCTGAACAAATGCTGCAAAACTACTAGCATTTATACAGTCCATACCATCAACAAACACATAATTTTAATACTATCACAGCAGCAGAACATTTACAGATTCTCTTTAAAATGTGGATCTTCAGATTCTATGATCAGTGCAAGTCAAACATCACAGTAAGTAGAAGAGACCATCAAGTCCTGTGGGTCAAATCAGTTGAGCAAACTTGATTCCCAGGTCACTACCAGACTGCTGATACAGGCCATGATACAAATGATTGGCACAATTATACAGGGCAAGAGTTTTAAGCTCTCTATAGTTCCCACAATTTCAAGGGGAATAAGCACTCCTCTTAAGAAGGATTTTGGTTGGGGGAAGGTGTTGAATTTTCGCTTTGTTTTAAAATGCAAAAGGATAAGGCATTTCAGGATGATTTATTAAGAATCACTGCAGAATCAGTCAGGAAAAACAAATGCCATCACTTAGCTCATCACGTCCCCAAGAACATTAATTATGTGGTGAAGTAAGAGTTTGATGGATTGTTCAAAGCAATAGCCAAGTCTGGAGAATGAGGCTTAGACCTCAGATGACTCCTGTTTCTAAATCTTTAAAGTACTGGTTCTTCAGAAGTCAGGTTTTCATAGAAATAAATACTTTCATCTGCAAGTATCATATTAGCCTGAACTCACTAAGGTCTTCTAAAACAGTGCACTGAGTAACACTCTATGGGACCACAGGTCAAGTTTTTGTTTTTTTTTTCTTTTGGTTTGTTTGTTCTGCTTTTTTTATTTGTTTAACCTGTATTGTTGAACAACCCTGCCTCTGGGCTGAACCCCCCTTTGCTAGGAAGAGGCCCCAGGGTTTCTCTCTTGCTCCCTCTTTTATTTACTGGGGTTTTTTTAAGGAAGAGATGGAAACTAGTTCTGACCCTTTTTCACTGCAAAGACTAGTTAACAGTATCTCCAACTGACAGCAGCTCATTTTTAACAAATGCATGCGCATAAATTCAATAGCAGCTTGATTTTCAGAGGTGCTGAAAGAAAGCTATAAAGCACATCAGTCTGAAAAATCAGATGAACAGGTATATAAATTCAAAGTCTCAATAAATGATAGAGCAGTTTTATAGGAAGGGATGGATTTATAGATGAGCCGTCTCTCATTCACACTCAAGTGCAATTTTAAAAGTTGCTAAACATTTGTTTAATGCAAAGCATGCTTAATAGCAAATTGGTAGCTGAGGTTTTACCTATAAACCAAGCCATTTGTACAAGCCTGCAGGCATCCAGGTCACATTTAATATCCCTTAACATCACTGGCGCAATTTCAAGCAGGTACAGAATAAAAAATGTGTCAAGTACTACTGAGATGAGTTGAAATTAAGGGACTTCTAATTTCTCATTCAACATCACTAGCATCACAAAGCAAAACAACTTCTAGTTTTATGCCAACGCTGTCTTTTAATGAGGTGTCAAACACAGACACACGGTTTCATGCAAAGAACAATAAAAAGACTATTTCTATCAGAACACCAATCTAGGACAACCATCTGGATCAGAAAATTTACTCTTTTATGTTTATAGTCAAATACAAGCAATAGCCACATAGTCAAAAATGATGCAAGGAACATCTGCTCTCTCACCAACACAAAGAAATATCCCTTCAGCATTTAAACAAATGCAATGTGAAAATGCACCTTTTCTGTGACTTTTCTCTTTCATAAGCCACATCTGATTACCTACTGAAGAATGCTCACTGCTAGAACAGAAATACCCAGGAGTGGCGGATTATGACACTAAGGTGAATATTTATACTACGTGCAAACACATGTTTGCAGAACTAGAACTGGAACACAGAGGTGCTGCCACAGCACCGATCATGTTTGACATTCAGGAAATAAAAAGAACAGGAGGCATTTTTGGTTCAGTGAACAAACTGGCAATATCAGCAGAAGGAAGAGAAAAGCTTTTCATGCCAATCTGAAAATGTCCTTTGTTTCTGGACCAAGAATTGGCCCCTGAAAGCAACCCAAAAACAATTGTGCATGGAGATGTTTGTAATTCAAAGCCAAATAGGGCTGAAGTACCCACACTGTACTGTCTTTGCTATGGTATTCAATGGTAATGTCAGGTCTCCAAAGTTTCTGACATATATAAATTCATGGGACCAGAAAGGCTGCATCCAAAGGTACTGAGGAAGCCAGCCATTTTCCATGAAAGAACACCTTCAATCACCTTTGAAAGGCTGCAGTCACAGAAAGAGGTCTCAAAGTGACAAAAATATTTTTAAAAGCTGGCCTTGTTTTATGCAGGGAGTTGGATCACAGACCTCCAGAGACCACTTTCCAACCTAAGCTGTTCTATGAAAACATTTTATTACATTGGCAACCAGATGGTTTTGGTTTTACTGACTGGGAAAATAAATAATTTTAGAATAAGTTAAACATTGAGACATTTTTAAAAATGAAAAGTCAAAACATTTTTATATTAAATGTCATAATAACTTTATGTTTCCCATTTCTTTTTTCATAAATACTTGCCAAGTTCAAACTAAATTGACAAATAGATACAGTCAACATAAATCTGAACGTTTCAGCTAATAAACTGTTCAAATGAATACACTTAATCTAGTTGCACTTGGCAGCTGCTTTCAGCAATACTACTCCTGGAAAAAACAAAACATTTGTGAGAAAAATCTCTATTCAGGAAAACTGCATATAAAATTCACTACCTCGGGCAAAACCCGTAGACTAATGTCCCTATTTACCAATATTTATTAATCTAAAGTACTGACCAACATAGATAAAACTATTGTTAGCATCAGACATGAAAACAACTGACCACAAGTCTGTATCTGGTAAATTCAAGTCTGTGAACTCGAGCTGACCAGCAGCTCTGCCCTACCGTGAGCAGCAACGTTCTGAACACACTAATGGCAGCTGCCTCTTCCATCAAAGTTCTTCTTTGGACTGCACTCTTAAGATGGTACAGATGCTTACAGCATAATCCCTTACAGAATGACCCTTAAGGAAACAGGTAGATTTTGCATATCATTATCAGTTGGGAGAGTTTGACCTTATCCAATTCATTTTGATTCTTTTTATCTTCATAGTGAGAGATTTGTCAAAAATACTTTCTACATTCCTCATCTGTGTTCATGGCAGAGACGGCTCCTGCAGCCCAATATACCAGAGTAACATGGAGGAAATCATGTCTGCCCTGAGCAGGCAACCATTCTAAGTCAGCCACATTCTCTCGGAGAGCCTCTCACCACATCAGTGATTCAGTTCAAGCCCTCTTCTGTCACAGTTATTAGACATACACAGAGAAATCCCCAGGGCCTCTCAGCAGGAGGAAGCCTCCACTTCTCCATATGCTCCCATACAGAGGGAAATGGGCTGTATCTCCAGTGCACTTGATCTGAGCTTTCCTCTGAAAAAAAAAACCACAAAAAAACATGCAGACACATTTCTCCTGCAGCCCTCTCACCCTGAACAAACACTGGGAACAAGTTTTAAAGTCAGACTGCAAGATTGTGCAGAGAAACGCCTGAATCTCCTTACCAAGGTTTTGTTTGTGGCAGTTTTCAATTTCCTTCCTGACAGCGTGAACCCCTTTATTAACATAACATGATTTATGCATATAACCACAGCTAGTATAGGAGGCATTTATTTTGTTATGCCCAGAATTTGCATGCATTCAAGGAAAGATAATTTTTTCTGGCTGGCTGCAAAATTGCCACTAATATTACACAAACACTTCTCTGGCTTTAGGCTAGAGCCCCTGCTATGCATGCATCATAAATTCAGTTAACATCTAGTTTCAGGAGGGCAAGATCTACAGCTAAACTGATTCTCTGAATAGGTGTAGCACCACCTTTTGTCACTGGCCTTTGTGGTGAAATTGTATCATGACACTGGCAGTCTAGCTGTTGTTAATACAAAGGTTTCTGCTAGCCACCACTCTGAAGCAAAGGAAGCACAGGCATATGTGTGGGAAGGCATGGTGGGGAGATGCAAAGCAAAAAAAGTTTATTTGCCCAATGTGCTGATCCTGAAAATTTCTCTTCCACCCCGTCCTTCTCCTCTAGTGTTAGTATGCCTTCTGTCCATATGGGCAACACACTCAGTGTGCAACAGAACCACAACTGCTCAGGAAAGCTGTGCCTTGCAGTCTCTCATTCAGAAATGACAGAGACCAGACCGAAGCAGTAAAGCATCTCAGCAAATGACTAGAGCTTGGCAAGGCTCAGAGAGGCTTCAATTCCATTATGAGCCTTTAAAATATTAGAAATATTTGGGAACTATATTTGCATTTAGAACAACTCAGATATCTGTGAAACTTAACCATAGGTGGTCTTACGATGGAAAAATAGGTCAACAATTTCTTGCAAAGAAATGCAGACAGTAACTAGGACAAAGGAATACCTTGAAAATATATGGATAAGAATCTTTCCTTTCACTGATACTTTCATGTGGAATGACACTGAGCCAATCCTATACAGAATATGAATCAGCTGGATGTTAGCCACTTGAACAGCTTAAACTGCTTTCTAACTACCACCTAAGTATACCAATGCTATCACCACCATTATATTCCATGCTAACACTTACCAGAATCTGTCAATTACCTTGTAATTTCAAATTATTTTAGAATTTTCTCTCCACTCTCTCCACTCACCTACCCTGTCAAAAGAATTAAATGCATCAAATAATAAGAGGGAAAACATGTATTTCTAAAGGCTGAGGGAAAAACCTCAGCATTACAAATAGACTGCATGAGCCTTTGGGAACATTCAAAATGTATTCAAACTTGCAAAACTGAACAAACACACAGTTATTTCCAGCTGACACCTTACGCTACCCTGTCACAACAGATATATAACAGATATAAGAAGAAATGACCTCAAAGAGCTTTATACTTAAATAGCCACAGACTAAATCAGAGGCATTTCTCTTTTTCTTACAGAAACATTATAGAACTGAGAGATAGAGTCTGAAGTCCTCACACTCATATTTCTCCAGATATAGCAGATTAACAGCTTTTTCCTACATTACAGCAATATTTACACATTTTGCAAAATATTATGCCTCTCTCTAATGGGTGTTTATCAAAAGTAAATGGCTGTTTATCAGTCTAAGCACAAGTAGCTTATTTCTCAAGTGCCATCAGTGTTCTTTTTCTCCACAGATAATGACTGGTAACCTCAAGGTATGGTTAGGCAACATTAAAACTATCATGGCAAAGAAATAAACATGTTGGGAAGTTGCAGCACACTCTTTAGAGTTGACTGATCTGAATTAGCTCTTTCTCAACTTCTCCTCTAATTCCTGGTTGGAAGTTGTTGGGGAAAACAAGGAGAAAGGTGGTTCCAAAATGATTTCTCTAATTGACTCTGTGTCACTTTCCTTCCTATGTATCTGACACTTTGCCTGCAAAATTCCTGAGGAATCACAAGTCTTACCATGCTAAGAAAGCCTAACTGGGAAATCAACTACTTGTGATGGTGCAAACATAAGCTTAGTGCACACATGCAAATCCGGGGAGGCCATGTAGATCTAGAAGAGCCAGTTTGTCCTCAGCTTATGTATTGGTGGAACTAAATTAATCCTATCTATGGTATCATTGTGATGCAGGAGTACCAATCTTGTCAGGAAGAAATTAATTAGCTAGGAAACCTGCCATCACACAAGAAAGTTTAAATCAAAGTAATTCCTAGAACAGCCTACTCTAAAAGCAACACAAGTGAGCTGGTGGCAAATAGTACTCAAGACATCTGATGTTCCCTTGTTTCCTGTGCTTCTTATTAAGCTTTCTTCAGACACTTACTAGAGCTGTAGTTAGTTAGCCAGCCAGCCCTACCTCAGCCTCTATAGACAGTGGGAGATGTCCCTGCCAAAAATTAAAAGTAGTGTCTGCTCAGCAGCAAACACAGCTCAAACATCTTGTATTCATGAGCAATTCAAAAATTCGTAAGAAAAAAGTACAATATAAACTTGTATTTTAACTTCCCAATCAACTAGAAAATGAACTAGAAAATCAAAAGCCTGCTGCTACTCCACCCAATGCCTCTCCTCTTCACCCAGAGAAAGTCTGTATGCAAAGTAAGTTATGAAAGATAAATCTGCTAGTCAAAAGAATTCAGAAATTAGTGATATGACAAGGAGAAAGGACAAAAAGTGAAACCTCAATTGCCAGAAGATCCTGTGTCCACAGACCCCTTGCATTCAGGCCCAGAAGTGTAATCTCAGGCACCTGCACTGTCATCAACTGCCACAATGTCCTAAAGGAAGAGTCACAATCTTAACGAGCCAGGATCTAACAACTGCAGAATTCTGAGGATCGCGCTTTGAAAGTTAAGGGAGATAGGTACCCCTATGAAGTTCAGAGGCAATTCTGCAGCCTGGCAGAGACACATTTGAAGTATGGGTTACAGTTGAAATGACCCAGAGCAAACAGAAAGGCTTCAACATTTTGACTAAACAGAGAGGATTTATGTCCCCATGGCCAGTCAGGAGGAACTGAGAAGCTACAAGCTGAAGAGACAGTTTGTAACAGCCAAATCTATCCATTAAGAATGTGTCTTTTCTTCAGCCATCCTCCCCAGCTTGCTAAGATTCAAGCAAATCTCCTTTGCTTATCATCTGATTTTGTCAGGACACAGGACATAGTGTCTCCCTACTACACCAACACAAACTGAATATTGAGGTAAAACCTGGAGAGTTCTGTCAAGACTTATATACTAAACTGATGTAATTCTTATGCTTTGCATAACAATTTAGAAATTCAATCAAGCATAGCAAATAAATCTGGTGAGATTGAGGCATATGATCAGGCATTATTGTCCATTGTTCACATTAACTAAATACATTTATCAGTGTATTGAGGGATTTCATAAAATCACCAATAAAGAAAAATGCTTGCAATTTAGACAAGTCAAGTAGTCATTCCATGAGTGACTACACACAGAACAAGACTTGCAAAGAAGTGACTGAAACTGTCTACTTTGACCAAAATTCACAACAATTCACTTTCAACATTTTTAACAAGCACAGCACAAATAGTCGAAAATGTAATATTTTTCACTCATTTATGGTTTGAATAACCATGTCAATAAGCTTCTGATTTCCAGATCTAAAAATGGCTGAAACACTTACCTTCACTGAGAAAAATAACCAAAGACCTTTTAATTATTTGCTTCCTCTGCGGTTTGTTTGGTTTGGGTTTTTTGGGGTTTTGTTTGTTTCAGGCCTTTTTCTTCGGATGCATTCACTTTTATTTAATACCTTTTCACACTTTTGGTATGCGTGTCCTAACAATGTTGCAAAACTTTAGAAAAGCAAAGTTTGCCTCTGATATTTTTAATCCCAACAAACATAAGAGCAGTATTGTGTGCTGTTACCAAAGACTTTCTCACACAACAGCCAAAGCACAAAATTTCCAGTTGGTTCTAGAACTGTGACTGTCAACCCTGTTTCAAGATATGCTCCTTGACAGCTCCCAGCACCCTTTCATTATTTTTATGTGATGTTTACATCCAGTCCTCTAAATTTAATCTCTTACATTGCTATTATGTTCTGCTTTGATTAGATTTTTCTCTAATAGTAATAGCAAGGTACTTACATAACTGTTGTATAAATGTGATGAGTTCCTTATGAGAAAGCAAAACCGCATTAATTTTACTGCAGCTGCAAGGCATGTTCTCTCAGCTGTTTATCTCCACTTCCACAGGTAATCATCTGAATGCTGTGGAGGATTCTGCTTGTAAGGCTCTGCCACTATTCACAAAGCTGCCTGCATGTAGCACTTGATCTCACACCATAGCATCTTGGCAGCAATGTTGTTAAGTGAGTGAACTTTGGTATCTGTCTTTAAGGTGTTGAATAGGCTTTTGATGACATAAGGGTGGAAATCACAAGCTGGTGAGCTTTTCACTGATATTCAAAACTTTATTGGATAAGGCCCTGCAGACTGACCTAATCAAACCTACTTCACATAACATCCCAGATGAATGGCTCAGGATATCCCTTTCAAGCTAAATTATTCAAAATTCTCTTATCTTGTCTCCAAAAATCATAGAATGGTTTGGGTTGAAAGGGGCCTTAAAAATCATCTAGTTCCAACCTCCCTGCCATGGGCAGGGACACCTTCCACAAGACCAAGTTGCTCAGAGCTCCACCCAACCTGGCCTCGAGTACTTCCAGGGATGAGGCACCCACAAACTTCCTGAGCAACCTATTCCAGTGTCTCACCACACTCACAGTAAAGAATTTCTTCCTAATGTCAATCCAAATCTACTCTCCTTCAGCTTAGAGCCATTCTCCCTTGTCTGATCAGTATGTGCCCTTGTAAAAAGTCCCTCCCTATCTCCAGGCTTCTTCAGGCACTGGAAGGCCACAATTAGGTCACCCCTAAGCCTTTTCTACTCTAGCGTGAACAGACCCAATTCTCTCAGCCTTTTCTTGCAACAGAGGTGTTCCAGCCCTCTAACCACCTTCCCGGCCTTCCTCTGGACTTCTCCCAACAAGTGCATGTCCTTCCTGTGCTGGGCTCTCAGAGCTGGACACAGCACTTTAATAAAACTGGGGTCTCAAGAGAGCAGAATAGAGTGGCCCTGTTAGCCACATTGCTTTGGATGCAGCCCAGTTTGGCTTTCTGGGCTGTGAGCACACATTGCTGGGTCATGTCCTGTCTCCCACTCACCAGCACCTCCAAGTCCTCAGCAGGGCTGGTCTCGATCTGTTCATCCTCAAACTGTATTGGTACTGGGATTTGCCCTAACCTGGGTACAGCACCATGCACTTGGAAGAACTACTTGGCCTGGCTAGCATGCAACTCCCACTAGCCCAAGACCTGCACACTAAAATGATTTTTTTAAAAAAATAATCTGGAAGACAGATGAGAAACTGGAAACCAAGAGCTACACAAAAAGTTAGCAGATGGGCAGATAAAAGATGAGGCGATATGCTGAAATAGAAAGTGGTGCAGAATGACATATTAAACTAGAACAAAGGAGAACATGCCCACAGCAAGAACAATCACTGTAAGAAACAATAAAGATAGGCTTTGAGGTACAAACAAGATACAGAATAGGTGACAGGAAACAAGACTACATAATTTGAAAAGACCCTAAGGAATAAAGCAGCTGAAAGAACGCTGAAAATAATGGTTTTCTACAAACATGGTCCAAACATGATATTTGAAGAGGAAGAAAAAAAAAAGACAAACACAAAGAGGTAGAAAATTGCTTTTTTAAAGCACAAAGCTGAGGAAGAAAAACAAACTGCAGGCCTTCACGCTGAAAATAGCATTTGCAAGTAACCTCCAGCTTTTCTTCTAAAGAAAATATTTCAGAGTGCCAAACAACAAAGGAGAGTATGGCAAGCAGCATCTGGGCATTTCTAGGCAGCTCCACAAAGCACAGCTCAATGTTCAATCAGCTCTCAGATGGAATACTGCCCTCCCACTCACACAACATATGTAAGTACAGCCAAGTCAATGTAACCTTCTCACATGTACAGGAGAAGCCAAAAAACAGCTAAATAATCAGAAATCTGCATTACCACAAGCATGTATATTTTATTGGAGTGAGGAATGAAAGAGAGGGTTGTACTGAGAGGACTAGCATGTCATTATAATCGTGTATTAACTGCTGTATTTAACAACACATACAGGGATTTAAATATTTGGATATTTATATGAAAATTGTACACGTACTTACTTGTTTTTCTAGGCCCACACTTGAGAAAATCAACAGAAGTAAAGCAACTGCAGTTTTTGCTGTGGTGGTAACTTCTTTTTACCCTTTCACAAAAGTGCTAGATGAAAAATATATTTAAATTACCAAGAATTCCTGTTCTTTTTCCATAAACTACCCAGTCATGAATCCATCTTTGGCACTCAGTCTGACAAAGTCCTTTTACTGAACCCTCCCGAAACACAGTAGGCCTCTGCACAGCAGGCTAAGCAAAAATACCATACTGGAGGTGGAATCAAACTCCAAGGAATTTCAGTGAAGATGCATTCAGGATTAATTTGGCTCATTATCTTTCTCATAAGGATGATGAAATGACACAGCAACTGGAGTCACTGTTGTACAACGCCCCAGAGAACCATGAAGAAAATACCTTGCCCAGAACTCATCTGTCCTGTTAGTGATGTTCATTGCAGATTCTATGGCTTATCTAACAGAAAGGAAGATGTGCTGGTTCCTTGGGCCACAAAGACCTATGCAATAAAAATAACTGGGAAAAAAATGAATTTTTCATAACCCACTATTGCTATTTTTTGTATTTATCACATGGACACCATATTGAATGAAACTTCAGAATGTGAATGGACTCACCATGGCACAGATAACTTATGAAGAACAGACAGTATGCTTGCTTAATTTACTTCACTGAGAAACCAGTGAGAGGCCTCCTTTAGAGTACTGAGTTATTTATACATAGAGGCAGAATAATAACAACATAAATTGGATTGCACTTTAGGAGACAAAAACAAATAAGAACTCATGCTGTGGGACCACTACAAAAGTAACATAAAACCAACAATATCAACACTGAAATTAAGTGTTGGGCTGCTAGCATGTTATTGATGAGAAGTCACAATAGAATGGTATTTGAAATTTAACAAATAAGCTGATGTCAATTCTGAAAACTCTTTAGTACCCAAAGCTTTCATGTCAGGCAAACACCTTGGGAATGCCATGAAGCTGACTGAAGTGACTAGTCCCTTTGTAACTTGCATTTTGAGATGCTAAGTAAGGACTATTTAAGATTCCTTACAAAGCTCATCTGGTCTTCTCTTTAATATCAATCTTTCCCAACACTAGCTCTTTTAGGTCTTGCAGCCTATCATCTACCTGGTACAGAACTGCATCCAGAATGTACTACAGCATACTACAGATGCCAAAAATGCTCAAGAAAAGTAGAAAAAGGAATTATCGCCTCTCCACACTGGAACGGAACATTTTCCCATGGAGCTCCAAATCCAAATGGACAGCCACGCTATAATGGAAGCTAAAAGTGAAGGGTTTTGACATTCACATGATAGCATTCTTTTCAGGACTTGAAGGCAACTGTCTCACTTCCCAAAGAAAACTACTAGCAGAAAGAGACCTCTCAAAGAGAGACACTAGTGATGAAGAAAAAAAGGAAAAAATTGTTGAGCAAAGGAAGTTGCTTCATGTTCACATCTTTGGACACAGGAGTCCTTCACAGCAGGCACTTCATTACATGCACTGCCTCAAAAGTCAATAGGATTGAAGAGCCTGAGCAACACAAATCTCTGGGCTTTACACAACTCTCCATGCACCTCTCACATTAACTCGTTGAGAGCTCTTCAGCACTTCACCCTGCAAATCTCATTTACCTGTCAGCTTCCCTATCGCTGAAATTCTCATGAGATATCGCTGATAAAAAGTAACACATTCAAGGGCACACTGAGCAAGTATCCTGTCTGCAGGGGTATTGAATGCATCCCAAGTTTCATAATCAGATATAAGACCACTCTCCATGGTACCCAGTAAGACTATCTGGTACCAATTCTATCTTTTTTGGAGGAAAAAAGGCTGGTTTAAGCTGTATCAGTGGTATAATTAAAAAACAAACAAACAAAACCAACCCAAAAAACCCCCCCTCAACACCTTCACCACCACCACTGGTAGGAAATAGAAAATTTGACAGGTTAGTCTCTCTTTCTACAGCACTCTTCCACACAATGGATGGGAATCATTTTTGGGCCTTCTGAATACAATGTGAGGAAATTGAGAGGTTCTTAAAATCCCTCATACCCTTAGAAACAGAGAAACAAGCAAAAAACAGTGTGTTAATAACAGCTGAGACTGTCAGAAAGTGACAGTTCATAACATAACTGCTAGTTTGGGGCTGGCTTGAACAATGCAAAGGATTGCCTGCAAGGTGAAAAACTGATGAAAAGATTATTAAGTGAGGCATTATGGGACATTGAAGAGCTCTTTCTAAACACATTTGAAACACAGTCAGAGAATGAAATGTAACTATTACTCTTAAGTATAAGAAATGTAACAGCCTCCAGCCATGACTGTAAGTTATAACAGATCTGAGAAAATAAGAACAACAGAAATGTATCTGTCAACTTCATGAGAGTACAAGAATGAACGCAAGAATCAAAAAGCAATTACAAACAGAAGTAAACCCTGAAAAAGTACCACCCCTATCCTACATATGAAGAAATGGGAGTCCCAGGAGAAAAACCCCTGGAAAGGATAACCAGGGCAACTTACAGTTTTCCTTTTTTAAAACAGAAGATGTTAGTACATAAATAACTATATTATATATCATGTAAGGTGGGGGAAGGAAGTTAAACAACCCTATAGTTAAGGTGTATTTTCTCCTTTGGTTTTCTTTGTGGGTTTTTCTTCTTTTTTTAAATTTCTTGTAGCAGCAGAGCCAGAAATGCCTTATGCAGGTTACCATCACAAAGCATCAGAAAACCCTTACATGATTGTATCAATACTCTTAGTGTGCCATGTCAGAGAAGTGACAAGTTTCAAAATCCTTATAAAAAAATTTTTTTTTGTATAATCTGTTAAATGTAAATGAAAGTGTCTTTGCTACATAATTTAATTCTTGCAAAAAAAAAAAAAAAAAAAAAAAAAAAGGTTTTTAAAGTAAAAACCCCAAGGTTTTTTTTAAAAAAATTAATTTTTAAAAAAAAAAAAAAAAAAAAAAAAAAAAGTGCTTTGAAAGTTAAAAGCCCAAGGTATTTTGGGATAAAATGGAAGGGAAGGGAAGCCCTTTAAATATTAACTACTTCCTTCCCAAAGGAATAAAGTCTTTATTCCTATAAATTTTACTGTTTGTTTGGTAATGACACATTGACAATTTAATAGAGATTAAAGGAATTTATGTGTGCATTTACACACAATTCCACCAATCCTTGGATAGTCATTCTTTGAACAGTCTACTCCAACATTTATTCAGTGTATATAAACTCTTCAAGGAGAAAGAAAACAGCAGGGATATGTCAAGACTGTTTTAGTTTGGGAAAGGGAGCATGGCAGAATACAAATAAATCTTTGAAGAAACATAGGCTACTTGTACATGGTGCTTCCCTGTGTGAATAACCAATAAAATCTCTTTTGCTTGCCTGTAAATTAGCTTGGTTCTAAGCAAGTTCCCAGTTCACCACTGCAGCTGTGACACTGGAGAGACTATTCACAGACATAGTATATAGAATATACCAAGTTTATCAGCATTACTTTCTCTTTGATTAACTTTCTGCTCTTCACAGAGTTGCAACAATACTACTAATAGTAGTAATGATAGATTGCAGTATTATCAAAATTACTATTGAGCTGCTTAGGGACCCCAAAGGAGTTAACATCAACTTGTATACCATGACTGAAAGGAGGTAAGATTATTAATTGATTTTATTTGAATTGCAAAACAGAAGCAATAGCAATTTTCATTTTTTTTTTAATTGTATAGTGACTGCATGTTAACAGTTATTGTCTTTGGGCTCTTATGTACATAATGAAAAAAAAATAGAGCTCACAGTCTACATGATCCTTCCAGAGCTATAAGGTGGAACAGAGATTCTAACTCCTTTCATCATCTAAGGCACAATTAGATAAGTCCTATCGCCACGAATCCACATCACAATTTCAGATCACACTGTAAAATAAACTCTTTTTCTTCTTTTTTGTCACAACATTTGGAAATCTAAACCAAGACAAGATGTAGGCTTCCTTTATCAAACACGTTTCTTCAGTAAGACATCGGTGGGCACCTCAGGGTTGAGAAATTTGCATTGGAGTATGCTCACATACATGGATATGGGGAGTCTACCTCAGTGTGTCTGACTGCCCTCCTTCAGCTCAACTACTGAGTGTCACTTAATGTCCCACATAACCTAGGATTGTCCAAGGCATCAACTATGACATCTGATACTGTGAAACAATAACATTACATGATTTTTCTTTTAAAGTTACCCTGCTGTAGTGCTACTTCTACTTTGACAGCTCACACTGATGTTTGATATGCTGGGTGGAAATATTGGTAACACAGTTTTTCCCAAGCAAAAGTTTTCAAATGTCAGTTCAGACAACTGATGTGCCTGAGGTTAAATATTTTGTTTAGAATATGTTTAAATGTTGATTTGATCAGTTGAGCTACAGCAGAAAATACCAACGTGCAATTCCTATTAATAAATTAGCATGAATGACTTTCAAAAAAAAAGTCAGAATTTTTGCCATTGGCTCCACCTTTTGTTTAAAAAGCTATGCAATTAGAGGGAGAAGAGTTGTAGCCAATTATCGCACATATTTACACTCCATGACTCTGCTTTAAAAAGTTCAACTTCTCCACTTAACTCCTGTCTGCCAATGTAATATATAATGACAGAAAAAAAGGAAAAACAACTTCTTTCCATTGACAGCTAACAATTTTCCTTACTCACAGTGTAAAGCAGATGAAGTGTTCTAATATCTTGACAGCTTAACTGAACTGTTCCAAAAAGGTCGAATTGTTCACTACCCATTCCTAACTGAAAGGTCTTGTAACCTTTTTCTTAACGAAAATTGGAAAATTTGGTTTAAATCTGTATTTTAATAAGGAAAATCTTTCTACTTCTTAATAGGGAACATGTTAACACACTTTTGAAACCTCATATCATTCTTCTTTGATGAGAATAATAACTTGTGTTATCACTAAATACTAGACTTCTTGAGTCATCCCACTGTCTCTTTCTTCCTACTTTATAAATACAATTTTCAGCTACATTTGACCATCTCCCCTCTGAGTTAACACCACCTCTACAAAGTGGAACTCAGTTGAACTCCCATGTCCCATTTCAGTGCCCTATGGTTTTTCCCACCTTGCCTGTGTTAGGTTCTGAGGTGGGATTACAGGTTTCACTGACTGGTTTTCTGCAGTAGGGTCTGTGAACAGGAGAAGCCAGGCATCACACACAAAAGCAACACAGCTTACAAGCTTTGCTTGCAGCAGGAATCACTGGAAAGGGAAGAAGAAAAGGAAAAGAAAAAAACCCAATGAACAAACACAGCGGATCCTATCAGTGGTTGTTATCAAAAACAGTCCAACACAAGGATATTTCAAAGCATTTGTAAGGAGCTTATGAATGTGTGAAAAAGGAACTGTCTCAGACTAGCTTCTGTGCATTGCAGGGAAATAGTTTATCCTATTACTTCTCTAGCATTACACAGTGACATTATTTAAATGTAAAGACATTCTGTTCCTCAGTCTGTATAAGAAGTATTGACGGATGCTCCTTGACTATTATAAAATACAAACACTAATGTATACTTTGTGACCAAAGCTGAGTCCATTGCTTGTCTGTACACAGGTACACAGCAATCTTCAAAACAGGGATATAATTTATTCTGCATAATATTACCACCACTATCATTAAACATCATGTAACTCCACATCAGGTGAAAGAATGACACAGTTACTTGGGCATAATGACCTACAGATGACCAAAACACAAAAATCTACCCTTTGCACATATTGTCATGACACAACTTAAGATAATGAGATGAAGATATTGTGCAAAGATATTTTGGTAAATAAAGCAACCACTCAGATGGGTCACATCACAACAGAACAGTCAGTCACACTGCAGACTACATCCTTCTTGTCATTTACAGCTGATTTCCTCAGTGACATTCTCCATAGACCTACAAATAGCACTTCTGATGTGCAAATCACAAAAAGTACTTTGCCTGAACAGCCCACAGGCAACATTTTATCTGACTCTCTGTGCATAACTTAACACCATACCCAGGATCTCAACTCTGTTGGAAGCTTTTCACTCCCTTCAGACAGTCTATTCTACATAAGAGTGCAGCAAGCAATGTGTATTTGTACACACATATAAATCTACTTTTGGTATTCTTACTGCAATTGCAACAGACATACAGTAGTAGCATTGCCATCAGCTTCTGAAAATATGAGAAGACCTGGAAATTGTTTCTCATCATTTGAGTAGGATGCATTCACAGTGGGTTCACAAACACTTTGAAGACAAGCAACTGTATTTCTTCAGTTATTCTGGGCATGGAACCTTATATCTGTGTAGAGACTTTTTGTGGACTAGCACCTGCTGCAAATACTGATAAAATAAAACTTCAGCAGATTAATCATCACAAGCTCTTGAAGTAGGTTTTGAAGCTCTTTAAACATTCACAGTAGTTTCCAAAATATATTATCTCACCACAGATTGATCAGATTGTTTACACAAGCATTTTTGCTACTCAAACAGAATCTCCCTGCTGAGAGATTCACACATATATTGTAAAGATAACTTGGTAGGTAATATCAATTTTTAGAAACTTCTAAGAGCTCCACATCATTTTATACCATCTCCCTAAGATTCCAAAAGGATTTCTAATATCTTCTAGAAGCTGCTGAACCCTCAGGAACATGAGAGAAGGACCTAGAAGATATCAACATTTGGTGTATTAACAGTTTTATGGTTTCACTTGCCAACAGAGAACTTCTATAAAAGTACACATGATGCACACCCACTGGGCAAGGTGCCATATATAAGGCTCACATGCACGAAGGAACATGAATGTTATATCCATATGTGCATTTCATGCACACCTAACCTGGGTGAAACGTTTTCACTAGAATTATATACACACACACTTGTCAGTTATGAAAGCACAGCAGAAAGCCAGCAGAGACTCCATCTTGCCTTTTCCCTCCCCAGCTTCAGCACTGAAATTACACTGAGCAGTTGCACAATCTGCTTCTCAACAACCAGCTGTATACAGTGCACTTCAGAAGAACACAGAAAATCAGAATATCACCAAACAATCTAATATAACAATATGGGAGACACACAAAAAACAAGCACTGTTGTGAGACTCAAGCTTTATTACCATCAATATCAACTGATTTCAGTAGTTACAAGTGGAAATTGTTTCCTAATTGACCATCTGTGCAACTGCTCTCTCCTTCACTGTAATGCTATGAAGATGCATTTCTTTACATCCGACAGTAGCTCTTAATCAGTATTTTGTTACCTTCTGCTCTCACTCTTCAATTTTCTTCAGGAGTATTTTATAAAAGCTCTGGTCTAAGTATTCGTGACAGCTTTCTAAATCCCCAAACTACTCAAACACAGTTACTCCTCGCAATTACCTAAGCAGTCTACAGAGAATGGGTAAATACAGCCAAGTATTGGAGTATCACCAACAATGGGAGTAACACCACTGCTTATGGACAACAAAACTATATTCATCAAAATTTTAGTATCCCATTGGACAAGGTCCTTAACACCAGTGGAAGGTTTCATTACTTTGAACAAGTCAGCACCTTTACACTATTAGTCAAATCAAGTAAAACACTGCAAGAAATTAAAAAAAAACCAACCAAACAAACAAAAGCAAAAAAACAAACCACCAGACCAAAAGCACTCAAAATAATGAAAAAGAGTAAAATTTTAATAGGAGAGGAGAGAGAGAAGTAAACAAATACTTCACCTGACCCCAAGCTTTCAAGTCCAAGTAAAATATCCATCACAGCACAATGTGTATCAGCACAAACACAAAGCCAATTTTTGCTTTTCCTCTACAAACCTGCAAGTTGCTCACATTGTCATATAGACAACAAAACATCTTTCCTATATACCAGTATCACTTAATGCATCTACCATAAAAATGTGTCATTACCTAGCTCAGCATTTGAAAAGTCTGCATAGGCCTCCTTTTCAGGGTTCAAGTTTATCCAAAAATTACACTCACTTTCCTTCGTTTAGATCAACCTAAACATTTTCCTTCCATTTGCCTTTGCAGACATCACAAAAAACGCACCTATTCCTGAAAAGTGGTGAATATCAAAAGAGAAAAAAAAAGTAGCCCAAATCCTTTATTAGCCCATTTCTCTAAGAAGTACCTCAAGTACTGCATTCAACAGTCAGTTTGAACCTGTTCCCATTATGCTTCATAACTGAAGTCTTCTTTAAATGGTCATGAATATATACAGGCAATTACCTTTTCCCTCTTCAGCCTTCCAAAGCAAATATTTATTGTTATAAGATATCTATTCATCTTTGTATAAAAACGAAACTTGCAGGAGGTTAGGACAGCACTTGCCATCCAGTCCTTTTGTCCTCTTTTCATAACCTGCATACATGGTTTTCTTCAGACCATTCAGATTCTGTACAATGTGGACAATCTCTGATTTCTGTCAATAACTCATTTCCAATTATGCCAGGACATGACAAGACTTGTTGCCTCTGCTTTTACCCTCAAAGCACTTCCCTATTCTAGAAAGCAAAATTAAATTAGTGAGGCACTGAAACATTTTTAAAAAGAGGGAATAGTCCAAGCCACATCAATATTAAATTGAGATCAGTCTGCATGACTAAAATGTTTATCAGACTGTTCTTTCAGGTATGAGGAAAACTAAACACTGTGTTAAAAAATGTCTACAAAACGAAAATGCATAGATAATGAAATCATTAGCTCCACATTTCATACCTAAACTCCTATTTCCTTCCTCTCCCACTGCTCAACCACTTTTACCATATCTATAAAAAGCAGAAAATACACAATGTACAGCCAATTCAGTATATTTCTAAAGAATTTAGGTGTATTAGTGGTTCATTGTTCTCAGCATTTCTTTTGATTTTATCACCACAGTCTATATGCACCCAAGCTCCCATCTTAGGAAGTTGCATCATGAAATATCTCCCCATAAGCAAAAGTGTTTCTCTTTTTGAAGGACCAGCCTCATTTCATTTGTCAAAAGGTGCACTGTGGGAGGAAGAAGACCCCATAAGCAAAAGTGTTTCTCTTTTTGAAGGACCAGCCTCATTTCATTTGTCAAAAGGTGCACTGTGGGAGGAAGAAGATGGCCCTGGAAGGCTGGCACACCTTTAATTTCTAAAGGATATATTCCACAGCTTTTCTTTTCCAAATTCCAAAAGTGGTTTAGCAAGGAACTCTGAAATAAACAAACCTTAATTAGAGACTGATTAAGTACATTAGCATAACAAAAAAGCTAATAGCCTTAAAACTACACAAGAGTAAATTTAGATAAGATCAAAAGAAACAGCTTCTTAAAACTAAATGCAATTTCGAAGAGAAAGTACTAATTTAAAAAGTTATGAAAGGACAAAAAAAAGGAATACTAAAAGCAATATGAAATAATTCCAATGAAGCAGCACTGTAAAAAGTCTGCAGCAGTTCCAGCACAAGTTTATCCCCTACCAACCATAACCACTCAGCTGTACAGACAGGGAGTAAGCACACTGGGGAGGAGCACTAGTTTATTCATTAGTAGCCATTTTTGTAGAATGCCTTTTCACAAAAACATTTAGGTCAGGAGGGACCTCTTGAGCTTATCTAGTCCAATAGCTGTGCTTCAATCAAGGTGACCTACAGCAAGCTGCTCAGGAGGACATCCAGTCAGGTTTTTGATATCTCTAAATGGGGGAACTCCACAAGCTGTCTGGGCAATTTCCATGTTTAAACACCCTCTCAGTGAGAGAAAAAAAAATTGTTTTTCATCTGGTGTTCCCATGGAAGTTTTCTATTTTTCAAATCTCTGGGCACTGCTGAGAAAAGTCTTGCTTCTTTAGTCCCTCCTAATTCCTGAACCTCAAATGCTCTTCTTCTTTCCCCCTGTTACTTCTGCAAATCCTGTCTGAGATGACTTAGGAGGCATCTGCTAATCTGTACAAGCCTCCTGCTTTTCTTCCATTTCCTACTTGTTGGGACAGATCTTGTTTTAATCTTGGAGGAGGTCACCTTAGAATCTCCACCAGCTGGTCTACACTCCTTTTCAGGGCTGTATCCCATGGGATTCTTCAAGGCAAATCACTGAAGTGGGTGAAGCATGCTTTCCTCAAGTTCAGGGTTGTCTCCTGCTTTTTGTTCTGCTCACCCTATGGTCAGTGCAGCCAAGTCTGCCTTCAACTTTCACAACCATGACCACTTCTGCCTTGTTTGCAAGTATCAAGTCCAGCGGAGAACCCTTCCTTGTTGTCTCCCTGATCATCTATACCAGAAAATTGTCATGAACACACTCAAGAAATCTCTTTGAGCCATACTGAGTAGTCCTCGCATAAAATACAGTGGTTAATGTTCCCCAAGAATCAGGACCTGTGAATGAAATTCTTCTTCCAGCTGTCTGAGGGCAGTCTAAGCTCTATTTTCAATCACAGACACCCTCTCCAACACCACCCATGTCAGTCTGCCCACTAGTCTTCACCCACAAACTCTTGACTGAGTCCTGACTGGTCTCAAAGCAGCGCCCCATGCATACAACTGCTCTCACATCAAGGGCAACTCTCTCCTTGCTTTCCCAGACTGTCCTTCTTAAAAGTGTTCTCTGTCTTGATTATAGCCCTTCATCATGTAAGCCGTCCCACCATGCTGCCACAATCCTGGTGAGGTCATAGTCCTGTTACTGCTCAAGGACTTGTAACCCCGCCTTTTGTTCTCAAGCAAATATGCTGCATAACAGAAGCTCTACGTATCTCACCAAGAAGTTGCAAGACTGCCCCATATGCCGTCAATGAGCACGTTAATAGTCAATGACTTCAGCAGAATTACACAAGAAATATTCCCTTTCACGAGCTATTGGCTCAGTCAGAAACATACCAAAAAAGAAAAGTAGCACAGTGTATTACTGATGGTTGCTAGTACCTACACATAGAGGAACCTGACAAATTCAAAAGCAGAAAAAAGAGGCAACAAGACAGGATGAGGAAATGAAGAAAGCTGAGACCTAAAGCTTAGCAAAAAGGTGATAACATAAAATATGTTCCACAGTCAAATACGAGTATGTGTGAGGGAAAACAGTTAAAATATTTGGTTTATGCAAGAGATGTGACAAGATGTTAAGAGAGTTTAGGGAAGCCTTCTTCCTCTTCTAACAGACAAAAAAGAACTGTACAGATTTGGATGGGTGCTTGTACATGTTCCCTGTCAAAGTGAGTCAGCAAAACACCAAATGTGAGAGGACTTTCTGCTATCCTTCTGCAAGAGCAGACCTCTGCTTTTACCTCCAAGGAATATTGAAGAAAATGCATTAAAGGACAACATAAAAATTGTCAGCTTGAACAGGATAGCTGGATTCTTCTCTTACAGTAGATGGTGTATGGAATATAAATAAACTCTCTTCTACACACAATGGTAATTAAAGTGAAATAAAAGAGAAAGAGGAAAAGTTGTGTTTGATTGATACATTCTAAAGAATTATTTAACTGCATCCTCCTCTACTGTCCAATCTCTGATGTCAGTTCCATGCAGAATGCCTAGGAAATGGTTGTTATGCTGCATGACGGGCTGTACATCAGAAAACATTTTCTTAAAACAGAAAGTTTAGCTTTCCCTATCAAGTTTTCCCCTCTCGCTCTTGAGGTTATGTTGAAACTGCACTTAGTGCTCTGATCATCACATCAGGGTCATGACCTTTGCCACAGGTGCTGGTAATACTCAGCAGAAGGCTGTTTGCCATAGACCAAAACCCTGCACAGTGCCTGCCTTGTACCTTAGGACCATTCTGGAGCCTACATAAAGTTCCTGCTGCTGTAGAACCACCCTGCCACCATGTCTATCCATATTGATACGCCAGCAATATCCAAGCTAACCTGAGTTGAGCTAGTCTAAATCTAGCTTGGGAACCTCAGGAAATACATATCCTGAGGGGCTGGAAGGGTCTTTGCCACTCAGCAACTACTGAGCTTTGCTATCCCTACTGTTTTCTTAGCAACTACCACTAGGAGACCACCTTGCCAATATACCCCACAGCTGCTCCTACTAATCTGCAAAGCATTTTCTATGCAGTCTATGTGCTTCCCCAGATGATCTTCAAGGGCATGAGGTACAGAAAGGCATCCTGATCCAGCAGAGGCTCCACAGTTTTCCTCTGTCTGCCAGGCCAAGGTCTGAAGGCTCAGCAATATGGCACCCCAGCTTCATACCTGGGAAAGGAGCAGGACTCTCTTGCTAGCTTCGTTTCTAACATCACCAACATGCAGAAACATCTTTGAAAACCAGCCTGGAGTTCTGTATTCCTACTAAGAGTCACACTGGAGTCAGCTCACATTACTCTCACATAATAAGCTTTCCCTGTTGTAGGAGCAGCAGCCAGCACAGACCTCCCATTTCTGGTCTGCAAGTACGGGTTTCGGTTAATGAGCTAAAAGATAACGATCTATCAGTTATGAACCATGTACAGCCAAGAACTCACAGTAGAGCTGTACAAGAGAGCTTGTACATGAAAGTACTAGACCTCTCTGATATTTACACACTGTGGTGCTTATAGCCTTGCAATAGTAAAACCCCTGAATCGCTGCTATGAAGGACCAGTTTCAGTTTCTGTTGAAGAACACTGCAACAGTAATACAATGGTACAGCAAACTAGAGTGAAAAACTCCAACTGATTCTGAACTTTCAAGTCATCAACAGTATTAGTGTTTATATAGATGCAATACACATACATATGAAGTTGAATGAAGACTCAATATAGATTATTTTTACCTCTTAAGAAAAACATTTTTTTAAAGCAAACACAATATCTAAAAAAATATAAATATATATATATAATTAATGCCTTCAGAGAACCACTTCACTTTCTTATATACTTTTCTCCTGTGAGGTGCCATGGCACTGCCCATGATGTGTGTTTTAGAACCACAGGTAGTGGCAAACCGCTGATGCCTAGCCAGGCAGACACACAGTGCATCAGGCTCACTGCTCACACTGAAAGTGCACATGGGTCCAGTGTCACTAGATGGAGCTCATCACCTACCAAAGCTACACGGCACAGGATCATAAGAAAGCAGGAGAAACTATGCAAATCAACCAAATTTATATTCAGGCAAGATATTAAGTTGGTTTGCTTTCTTGTTTCATTTTTTTAAATGGTTCCATGCATCCTTAACCATAAATCTCAGCAGGTTGATAGGACACAGAGAGAAGAAGAGGAGGCACAAGGTAAGACTCAATTCTCTGCATATTCTAGTTTATGAATATAAACCCAGAGTTAACTGATCCCCATGCAAAGGAACTTACACCTTAACTGCTTGTTTCTGGAGATAATCTTTCCCACTGAGGACTGAAATTGAGAAAGCTCAGGGCTAAACATCAAAATTTGAAACTATTTTGAATCAATTCTATAGTTGCAGTATATATTTAATACATTCCAAGTTTGAGCTGAAACTACAAAATTTTCAGGTAAAAAACTTAAACCTCAGTAGGCCAGATATTCAAACAAATTAACAAACTCCCATCAATTTCACTAGCGACTAAATGTCAATAACCTTTGAGAATTAAAATCTAAATGACCTGCCTGAATTTTATAGCTTTGCTAGTCTTGCAAAAAGATCTAGGTTTACAGTCCTTTGCCTAAATCAAAAATCTTTTTTTAATACTAACAACAATAAATGGGTCCAGCAAAAAAGTCCTATCTACTCTTAAAAGACCAGAATGCAGTGTAGTAAGACTTTTGAAAACTAGAGTCTCATCTCCTCTCAGTATGTTCTTTATCAATGGGTGATTGGAGAAAAACACAGAGCTGAAAAGGGGTTTTGGTGCTATTGTGGACTGCAAAGAGACAGAAGCACCAAGAGCAGAGAGGTTTCTAAAATAAGACGACTTTGCTTAACAAGTTGATGCTGTCAGAAAGGTTTGCAAGCAGCATTCTTTGGTTAATAGACAGCTTTGTAAATGCTTACATGGCCTCACTTGCAGTTTGCACATACAAAGTGTCTTCTCTAGTGACTTAAAAAGAAGTGGAAAAGACACACAGTGCAAGAATGCAGCAATGTCTTTATTCCCCATGCATTGCTTTCATAGCAAAACATTCCCCAAATTGCAAAACATGTAATCAATGGTGCTTGAAACATAGTTGACCCTTTTCAAAACCTGACAGATTTTCTGACAGAAAATTTCAGGCAGAACTGGCTTTAAGCAGTTAAGAGAAGAAAGGTGAACAAAACTCAAAAAGCATTCAGTAGTGGACCCCCCTCCTGATCTGGTTTGTCTGCTCACAGTACCCTGTGCCAAAGAACAGTCAAAACAGAGTTCCAGTGCAGGTTCAAAGGAAAGTAGCAGTAAGCAATCATGGAGAAGTCTGATCATCAAGAGAGCAATCTCTGTACGTGAGGAGGAGTCTGAACATCACGAGAACAATCTCTGTATGTAAGAAGTATCTTCCAAGCTCCTAGGATGGAAAGACTGGAATAAAAACTAAATGAGTGCAAGTCTCATATGTCCCCTGTGTATATTCTAATCCATGAAAAGAAAATTATAACCTAATCCTAGATGTACTTTTATCCAGATGGATTTTCTATTAAAGACCTGCAGTTAAGCTCTTTGCCTTGATGTTATCTTGCAGTAATGAGTTTCACTGCTTAGTTACGAAACATGTCAAAAGTATTTTATCAATTACTGTTGAATCTGCTGCCTTTCAGTTTTAGTTCCATGATGTGGGTTCTTCTGTTACTTCAAGAAAAAAAGAGCATCCCATGCATCTTATCACCATTTGCGACTGAGTAGCTTTGTCATTGTCTGCCACTCATACCCTATCTAATTGACATATTCTTGATTTCTCCCAGGAGTATGACTTTGTTGTCAACCTTTTATCACTTGTTTCTGAAAAAAAAACCAAAAAACCAAACCAAGAAAAGATTACACTGTCAGAAGGAATTTTCCTACTGCAGCACAGAATACTAAAGATGAAAAAGAGGAAGCCGTGTGACATCAAACAGAAGGAAATGCCTCACTGGAAAGAATACAAACACTGAAAAACAAACTACAATCAAATCTTAAGTATGGTGAAGGTCTATATCTTACAGTGAACTTGCAGCTAAAAAACAAACAAGCTCTAATCCACTTAATCCGCTATCCTATTTTCAACCGTGGCCATTTCCAGAGGCAATAGGACAGCTGTAAGGAAGAACAAGAGTGGTCCACTGTTCTCTGCATCACTTCAATTTTTTTGTTGTTAGAGGTTGACTATGAAATTGAGCCATAACGCTCCCCTCAAACCTCTATGATAAACAGTCAAACAGAACCCAATCATCTATATAGAAAACTGAGAATCTGAGGTTTTTAAATCATCAATCTGAATGATCACAACAGTGTATCAATTGTTTGAAAATTATTTTCTTGCAGTAATTTTGCATTTTCTATCCTTCCATTTTTAACAGGATTTTGTTAGGATTTTATTGGTTTCATAAAACTATATTTCCTCTATCATTTATTATTTTAAGTATTTTGGTCCTTCCTTACTTTCTGCTGAAAAATAGAGTTTTAAAATTTGAAAAATCTTTCTCACATCTTATCTTCACACAGTTCCACAACACAAAATGTCTTTTTTTATCTAGAAACGCAATCTCGGATTTTTTAGAAACTGAGAACCAAGTATTTGTAGAAGCAAATAAGTTCACATAGCTCTAAAATTAGAGAATCCTTTGCTAACAAAGTAAGGACTCCAAGCAGCTGGATGCAACTAACTAGAGCAAAGTCAGTCTGCAACTAACTAGAGCAAAGAAACTAGCGCTAAAAATTTAAAAAGGAATATTATGCTTTTAAATGCCTTGCATCTCCCAAACCCTGAAAGTTGTAAAATCAAAGTCTGAAGTGCTGCATGTATTTAACTAGATGGAGTCTTGAAGGGAATTTTACCCCTGACTTTTCTCCTCTCATGTTTAAACTGAAACCTGTAAAGCTTTTCCAAAGAACAATTATGATTACTCCAGTCCCAATGGATTTCTTTTTCCCTTCTATTTCCTTATCCTCCAGGAAAATAAAGGGCAGAGAATAAAACAACCTTTTTTGGGCTTTGTTTCAACTCAAAAAAAAATATAAATTAATAGAAGACCCTACAGTGTTGTGAAATTGAGGGGAAAAAGTAATAAAAATTGAAGTGAAGAGTAAAAACCCCTTACAGTCCTATTGGTAACTATCCAGCATCAGCACATGCAGGAAAAAGGAAATTTAAAACTTAAGTAATATTTTAACATTACTGCTTTTCCGTTTATTGTTCGGTTTCCTTTCTCCCATATTTTGTCTCGTTCTATGTCAGAGGCACAAGAAGAGAAAGATTCCTTCTGTAAATCACAAGGTAATTTCTAGACGAAGTTCTCAGTCCTCAGCCTGCATTCAGGGTTGCATATGACAGCTTGCCCCTGCTAGACATCAGATGCTTTAGCAGTAGAGCATGAGGAGGACTTCCTGACCAGCTCATTCCACACCATGTTACTCCTCTTCCAGAAAAGAGTCCTTTTAGATGACAAGCTCACTACAAACTCAATTAGTTGAAACTTAAGACCCAGGTCTAGGTAAAAGCTTTATTTCCATCAAAAGAAACTGTATTAACCATGAACAAATATCACTAGAGATCTAAAGGAATACCAAAATACTTATACGCCACTGGTTAAATACACAAATCATTTCACATACTACTAAACTGCATTTTAAGTCCTAAGTGAAGCATAAAGAAATACTATAGCATAGCAAGTAAAGATCATCAGTGATAAGGGTAGCTGAAAAAGAAAAAATTGAAAATTTGGAGATGAGAGGTACCACTTAACATTCCCATCCTTGGCGAATGCCAGCTAAACAGAGCCAGGTTTGCTTTCTCAGGATACACAGGTTGCTACTGAACCAGAGGACAGGCACACAATATATAACCATACACCATATCAAATCACATTAAAGACATCATTAAAATTATGAGCTGCTATTACTACTTAGATTTCTGAAGCATCCTCAACAATCACATGCTCTTCTCACCAGCATCTAGCCCTATGATATATTTATCTCCCATCTGCCCTAGTCTTGCCAGGCTCATAAAATTTTAGTTAGCACAACATACTGCTGCCTAAGCACATATGTCTGCACCACTTAAAACATGCTAGTGTTATCTGAGACACCTACACAGCACTGGCAAATAGGACAAGGAAAGCCATGCTTTGCTGGAGTGCCAACTCCAAAGGATATTTTAAATGACACTGTACACCACCCTACAGTCAGTTGAATCCCATCCCTATTCAGCTATCCCAATCCGACAGTTTGGAGAGGCTGCAGACAGCCCACACTCCTCCTCCAGCCTGCAGCTCTCTTTCCAGTAAAGCACCAGGGAGAAAAATTGCTGCTGAACAAGTGAGATGACTGGGCTTTGGGAAATCATCTCATGGTGCGGGATGGTCCACGGAGACTGCTGATGTTGACTCTTGGTTTTGAGAGGGGGAACCCTAGGAGAGATGAACAGGGTCCTCCTATCCATACTTTAGTCTGGGAAAGAAGTACCTCAGAAACAGGTTTCCAACACATGAAACCCCCTGCTGCCCAAGAGGTCTGGCCAAGGGCTGAAAGATAGCACTTTTTATCTAGGCCAGAACTCCAGCTTCTGGTGATGAAATTTAACTTGATGATAGTACAATGGATTTTAGCACTGGTAGTATGAAACACTCTCCACCCATGGCTCCACAGTTAAATGGAAAGCAGTTGACCACAGCATCACCAGCAGCTTTCACCAACAGCCCTACAACTTAAAACAAATGCAAATTTTGAATCATCTCTGTCATGCTCCCAGATTACCCAGTCTGACAAGATCACAACCACAGTAGGAAGAGTTGTAAATAATTTAATGGATACAAATATGCAGGTTTCCACTCTGAATAACTGGCTTGGAAGGAATCACAGTGAATTTCAATATGCCTACATCTACACATTTACAATAAGCTAAGACTTATAAAAGCACAGGCAAGATTAGTTGATCCCTTCCAATCCACACCTTTGTTATCCTAGTGGAACACAGAATATTTCTACAGAATTTCCTATATTTATTTATTAAGAGTTGAATTTTTTGTTTGTTTAGATGTAAATTCCTTTTGCCAGTCAAAATGTAAATTAAAGTTTAGTTTTTGACAGCATCAATCTGAAAACAAGCACAAACTTATTGCATTTCAGTCCTTCCACTTTTAACTTCTCCATCTCTTTTCTGAAGTCTAATCTGAAGATATGAGTTCACAGGAGTGTTCACTTCCTCATAAGAAGTACTAACATGAAATAAATCCTCCTGCCTGCAACAGAGATTCTTCATCCAGTTTTCCAAGAACAGTATTTTGTTGACAATTACTCACTACATAGTTCACCAGGGATCACTGCATGCATGGGTACCATTAAAAGCTACTTAGGTGATAATGGGACTGGTACACTTGGTAGACAGCAATCTGCCTAAATGGGTATATATCAACCATCTCAAGGGGCCAAGGATGAACCGTATGTTATCATCCTTCTCACAAAAAAAAAAGAGCAGAGCTATTAGAAACAGTTTTCAAGACTTTTACACATCTCGGGAGGACTAATTTTAAAGTCTCTGGGATCCTAGAGCCAGAACAAGGATATGGCTCTAACAACATCCAAACTATGAAAGGCAAGACATAAACTGGAGTTTACTACCTCATCTTACAGAGCAAGCATGCACAAGCTAAAATCCAGATAACTGCAGTAGATTTATTGATGTACCAGAGCCTGAAATCTCCATGTACTACCCTGCCCCTGCTAAGTCTTGCTGGCTTGTACAAGCATTAATTTAGCTGTATTGTTTTCCTGTTATTCTCATTTCAAATTAATAAACACCTCTGGGGATCTTTGGGTTTGTTACCAGCAATTAAAAACATAAAACACAAAAATATATGAATAAATAAGAAGAAGAAGTTTCTTTTTTTCCTCCCAAATGAAATTTAAACCAAACAAGAGGCAACAAAAGACTGCATGTTGAAATCTCCTCTTATATCTGGAAGAAAATCTGACATTATCTAAACACCCAAACACTGTCTAAAGAAAAGTACATGGCCTGCCCAGTAAAATCACAGACAATAGCAATGCAGGCATATATGAGAAGATGAGTGTTCCAGATAGATGCACATCTCCCAAAGCTTTGCAATGTACAGATTCTCAATGTATCACCAACCACGCAGGCACAAAACTACTTCAAAAAATCATAATCCATGTCTGCATAACCCCCTAACTTAGCTACATTTATGGGGCACGTGACTTGGTTCTGTTCAACTTCTGCATGTCTCCACCATACTCCACTTCATGGGGAAAATATCACTTCAACCAAAGGAAGCCTCCCCTCCATTTCTGCAGGTTTTTCACGCAGACCTTAACTCAGAGGTAGAAGTTGTTCCAGATAAAAGAAGCATTGCTGAAGAGAAGCCTGTGAAACTCCAAGGCTGGGTGTGGAAGCCAGGCTGCCTACCTTACAAGCAAGTATTCTCCCTGTTTTCTTGGTAAGGATCCAGAGAAGGGCAGAGGTTTTCACTGTGTGACCATGAGGTAATGGTGATCTGTTATTTCTGTTCAAATTACAATTTAAAAATTGGTCATATGGATTAGGCAGTGGATTGAGACACAAATACGGGCCAGGTTCTTTTCTAAGCACTTCTGCAGCTTCCCTTTAAACGTCTATGTTCATCCTTAATCTGTTAACTGAGACAATATTCTCTCTCTCATGAAATACCATCATATTAAATGCATCAGAAATGTGTCAGAAATAAATGGCACAACACATGCAATTGAAGCAGGAGATGGTCCCCAGCACTTAGGCATCAATCTGCGCACTGCAAATGGCCTCTGCGTGCTTTAGATGGCTGAGCAGATCCTGAAGGCTGCTGGTAAGCTTCTTCTGTAGAGAGAGCCCTGGTCCCATGCTCAGATGACACCAACATTGAACAGACAATAAAAACACAACAAAACTAATCTGTAAAGTTTAGTGACCCTCAGTGACTAGAACCGTTAGGAACGTAAGCATACTTGACCTCTATTTTGTTTGCTATGATTTACATGTCTACAGTAAATTTTGCCCCAGGTATGTTTGATATAAACTTGAAAAACATGCACAAGTAAATCTTTTTCAGTCACCAAAAGACAGGGACATCTCTTGCAAACATAGGAGGAGATGGTCTGTTTGTGGAAAGCCGAGCAACAAAGCCATAAGGAGAGAAGCTTTGCCTGCAGACTAGATGTGCAACAGAAGCACTAAGATTGAAGTATGCCTTTGTTTCAGTTATTTTTCATTGAATTAGATAAAACATTAGGTCAAAAAACATCAGTCCTTGTTGTACGCAAATTGAACTCCACAGAGAAGGCTGTAGTATTAAAGGAAGAGCAAGCATGAGCACCAATATCCATGTTCAAACCCTGCAAGTCCCAGTGCATTCCCACATGGCTTGAGAAGTATGCACAGGAAAGGCTAAAGTTACTTCAGAGTTAAAATAGTCAATGCTGCTTCTCTCTAAAAGAGATAACAGAAGGTAATAAGTCCAATGTTAGGAACTGTACCTAGATGTTCAGCATTCCTTCTGCTAAATTCTTTGGCCATTAAAAGATCAAGTTCTTCCACTTCTATCTGTGACAAAGGACACTGAAGAAAGAAGACAGAATACCTATGTCTCTTCCAACTTGACCCTTGACCAGAAAAGAGCAGTCTTCAGGGATCCCAGGATGCCATGACCAGAGGGAAAGTTTGAAACAAGGAAGATAACCTTCAATGGAAGACAACTGGATTAGGGAACACTTAAAGAAACAGGACATAGACAAGTTCATGGACTTGAAGGGATAAACTGAGTGCTAAGGAAATTTGCTGGTGCCATTGCAAGGGCACTCTCCACTATCTTCAAAAGATCATGGTGGTTGGGAAAGGTCCATAAGATGGGAAAGGAGAAAATGTCATTCCTGTCCTCATGGTGGACCAGGAAGAGAATCCAGGTAAGTACAGACCAGTTAGACTCACTTCAGTCCCTGGGAAAGTGATGGCATAAAACCTTCTGCATAACTTTTTCAAATATCTGGAGAATGCAACTGGAAGTAGTCAGTAAAGAATTCTGAAGGGTAAATCATGCCTGACTAACCCTCCTACAGAAAGATGGGCCAAGGGAGAGCAGTGGATGTTATTTACCTTAATGCAATAAGGCTTTTGACACCATCTCTCACAATGCCCTCATGGGCAAGATGACAAAGTACAGATTAGATAAGTGCATAGCGAAGTGAACTTAAATCTGGATGAAAGACCAAGTCCAGTCAGTTGTGTGCAGCAGCAGGGAGTCAGTTGGAAGGCAGGTCACTATGATGTACCCAGGGACTGATACTGGGGCCAGTCCTGTTCAACATCTGCATTCACGACCCAGATGATGGCACAAAGAACGCCCTCGGCAAGGTCACTGATGATACAGAGGGAGGATTGGCTTGTACACCAGCTACTTGTTGTCTAGTCGATCTGCAACTTTCATCTTCAATCCTTGGTTAAGTTATTGTTATTATTAAGATCACTCTTCATGAAAGCCCCATTTTTCTAATGATTTAATTGCAGCCACAACACATTCTCAGCAATACACCATTTCACACATATAAATTAATGATTTTAATTTTTTGTCTTCTATTTATATTTTCACAAGTTTTGTAGTGTTGGGTTCCTTTTGCTTGGATTTTGTTTTTGGCTGAGGGTTTTTTTGTAATAGAAATTAAGCATTCTGGATCATATATGAAATGACAGTGACCAATTGGTTTGAAAACTCTGCTCTTCTAGTCTCTGATTAAATAGTGAGGAATGGAGATAAGTATTTTTTGAACAAAATACATACAGCAGATAGCTTAAAAAAAGGACCCAATAAAATCTTTTGAGGCTTTCATTCACCTGTAAGTATTGTCAAGTTCACAAATTACACAGAATGCATCCTTCTTGCTTTCAGATGTTAGGAATGAGAATGGGGGCAGGGGAAGAATTCACCTTACCTTTTTCAGAAGCACCATCTGATGATAGTTTTCAAAAGCATTTTATATGGAGTTAAGTTTTCACCATGGAATATTACTGAACACATACTTACTTTTGATGGATACATCCATTTCTCCACCACCTACCACAGATACACTTCAGAAATAAAAAAGCGCCAGGCACAGGACTTCTAACCAAAGTAGAGAAAGTACCAGAAAGCTCCTTCAACAGGAATAGACAGGAACCAGCACAAAACAAGATTTAATTGGGAGGCCATGCCCACAGATACCCATAGCAAAACATCTTTCTCTTGAAGGACACACTCCTTCTCATCATAAACTTCCAGTGTCTCCAAGCATGACTTACCAAAACAACCTCAGATGTTGGGAGCCTTCCTGCTTTTATATTTTTCTTTTCTTTAAAGAAGTGAAAACAAAAGAAATCCAAGCTACAGACAAGCTAGACAATTCAATTCACAGCAGCACAAGCTGTATCACTTAGTCAAAGGAATGTTCTAAACACCTGTTTATGAGCAAAACCAGTCATAAAAACAGCTGTTAGCAGCAAACAGAAGCTAACAACAACAATTTCCCATCCTTTTCCAGACACATAATGGCATTTAAATCACATAGCATCACAGAAGAATTGCATAGAGCTGATGGTAATTGACATAATTACTTGTATGCATTTCTCCACTACATAGTGTTGTACTGTAAACCCAAGCATGTTAAAAGTAAACAGAGCTTTTGAAATCCTGAAACAAGAATATAACATTCCCTGCTGGATCCTTTTAACCTGTAGGTGTAAAGAAAACAACTACTTCAAAGTTTTAAAACTTCAAAATGCATAATTTAAACCTCAGGCAGACACTGAAAAAATTAAAACTTCACCAGTTTCTTTTGGTTAAATGGGTTCAGATCAGAGTGGAGATGATATACAAACAGGTAATGAAGGTTTATGTGATTAAAGATGAAGACAAAAAGAAAAAGAAACCACTAGGGGAAATATGCAGAGTTGTATTTTTCTTCTTTCTTTGAAAAGAACCAAATCTTTCACCTGCAGATCTTTGATGGATAAGAGCAGGATAAAAACGTATTAGTCAATGTGAATTACAGAAAACTCTCCTTCCTTGAGTATGCATCAGCAAAACCATAAGGGAAGCAATGAATAACAACATGCTGAAGGTTTTCTGTCTTAGGGGATTGCTGTTTAGGAAGACTGCAAAAATCCTAAATGACAACAGATTTTGCAAATAAATATTTGAATCCTATGTATCGGCTACATACAGGGACCCTGAACTGGTGTTACAGGTTGAGAAGAGGAAAGTAGCTCTGCAGTAAAATGTGTCTCTAGTTACATACAGATCTGTGGGTAAACTGTGACACCACGTGGAAAAACAATCCCCTATAAACACAGTTAAAACATCTGATGAAGAAAATCGAGGGGAAAAAAACACCCATCTCCCATATAAATAATAAATGCATCACTCTAGATAATGAAACTCAACAGGTTAAATGAAGAGCCCAGGCAGAGGATTGATATCAACAGAATATCCTATAATATGCATGGAAGAATGCTGAGAGGACACAACATCCTCCACACACAAACAAAGAAGGTTACAAAGCTACCAGTTCTTCCATACATATAAACTTTCAGACAATCTCAAAAGATTTCTTCTTGACTCTCAATTTGAAAACATTTTTGGATTCAAGATAAAATAAATAAGTAGCAGTGGGGAAAAGCCTACAGGCCCAGAGTGTATTTAAAAAAAAGCCTCTAAAAAAACTCCAACCTTATTACCCCCAATACCTTTTAATTTGGCACAGCTTTTACCAATACTCCAAACAAGATGTGAAAGATGCTGTGGCTATTTCCAGAACCATGACTGTTGACAGATGGGACGTGTCTCATAAGTATTTTTTAAAGATTAAGAGAACTGGGTGTTTTATTTCTCTAAATATTTCAACCTGAGCTATGCATCTTAATACCTTTTATTAATTAATCCTTCATTCTGGTTCTCTGTGCTAGCAATTTATTGGGACAGCACACAGGGTGAGATAACTTTCGTATATCAGATGGTATGTCAACAGATAATCAAATAATGTGTCCTCAGTTCATTTGTAAAACATCCTTTCTACTAAGCACAAACAGAGGAAGCCCAAGTGAAATTGAAACTGCACTAATGGGGCACTGATTTTTGCTCCACAAGCACAGTACATGGTCTTTAGAAAGAAGGGAACAAGGCCACATGCCTCTAAAAACCGTTGCAGGTTCTGGTCTCATGTTCCATGCATATGGTGACTGAAATAACTCCAAGAAAATCATGAAAGACTGTAAACAGTGCAGTGTGAGGGATCAAGGATGGGGAATGGGGGGCATACAGAATTGACATCTTTAAATACTTACCTTAAATTGCACCTTAACTTAGCTGCTATATTGTTTCTGGAAAAATTCAGTACACATTGCAAGATAAGCTAATGAGAAATGACAAAATAATGGGTGTTTAAATAAAGCATGCTTTCCTGCAAAAAAGTCAGAAAAGCATGTTTTCTTATGCAGGAGGATCCTAACCATCTGGCTTTCCCCAGATTAAAAAATGCTTGTCTTCCAAGGTGACCACATCACCTACCTCCCAGACAATTTTAAAGTACTTTCAACTCTATAGTGTAAAGATAGCTCATTTTTCCTGCTTACTATTCAACCTATGATATACTTCAGACCTTTTCTAATGTAATGTCACTTAGTCAAAATCAAGTTCATCTATACAGCATTGGAGCTGACAGGTGAATCCTGTTGTGGTTTAATCCCAGCTAACAACTAAGCACCACAAGCTGCTTTCTCACTCCCGTCCTCACTCTGTGGGATGGGGAAGAGAGTTAGAAAAAGGTAAAACCCATGGGTTGAGGTAAGAACAGTTTAGTAATTGAATAAAGTAAAATACTATAATAAAAGGAAAAAGAGATGAACAAAACCCCAATATCATTTGGGGTTCACAACCCTAACCCATTGCTCACCACCTACTGACCAATGCCCAGCCAGGCTCCCCAATAGCATCTGGCACCCCTCACAGCCAAGTCTCCCCAGCTTATATACTGAGTGTGATGTTCTGTGGTACAGAACATTTCTTTGGGCAGTTCAGGTCAGCTGTCCTGAATGTGTCCTGGCTTCTTGTGTAGCGGCTTGCTGGCAGAGACCAGGAAACTGAGAAGTGCTTGACAGCAACAACTAAAAACATCAGTGTGTTATCGACACCATCCCCATACTGAATCCAAAACCCAGATCTGTACCAGTTACTGGGAAGAAAATGGACTCTATCCCAGCTAAGAGGACAATTCCATGAGTCAAATCAACATTTCCACCTGCCTCTGTCTTAACCTCTCATGAGAGTGATTAATACCAGTGAAATAAGCAGATCTCCATGCATTACAGTCTTGGTTATCAAGTGTATATTTGCAGTAGAAGTTCTGTTTAACACAGAGTCAGTTTGCATATGCACTGCACCTTCTGTTTAAGAATATTAGGCAGAGATACATAAATTCCTCTAAAAATCCATTGTTCTACAGCCAGGAAAAATAAGAAAAAGATGGATTTACTTTCTAATGCTTCGTCAAGTTTTCATGACTTGGTTTTAAGGGGTCTTCCTGAGGTTCAGCAGTATCAAGCATCCTATTATGTCACAGAAATCCACATCCTTACCAAATTCAGAGATCAATTTTTATCATTTTTAATCAAATTGTTTGTTCCCAGCAGTTTACAGGCAAAGTAAAATAAAACTGAGAAGCCATGGCTCATATGTACATGCTCTGTCAACAGCAAATCTATGAATTAGAACTACATAAAAACGTACGGACAATATAGTAGAACTAAGTCCTACATTTTCCTCAAGTATCTTTAAAAAAAAAGGCAATTAGAAAACCCCACAAAAATCCCAAAAACCAGAAAAAACTTTCAGGTTTTTTTTGTTTGGTTGGTTTCTTGGTTTTTTTTAAAGCTTTCAAAAGTGCTTTGGGTAGTGAGGCAGATAGTTTGTGGGCAGCATCTTTGACCACCAGAAGATGTTCCATACATCCAACATCACAGTCTTACACTGTTACACTAACATAAGAAATGGGCAAAGACACAAGCAGCAGCACTATACAGAGTCCCTAAAATTACAGTATACTACTGTCAAAAAGCAAATTGTCAATTCTGCCTGCTGTCTAATACAAAAGCAACATAATTTGAAAAAACCCAATACAGAAAGTGAGTCTACCCTACATAAGCAAGCTGCTGCCTTCTGTTATTAGAGATTCGATGGGCCGCAGACAAAACCATAAAAACACAACCAACAGCATGTACAGGCTCTCTTATATAAGTTCAGGAAATCCTAATTCAAAATTTCTAGGCTACACATACTTAGATGTTTATCATTTTAAACTTTTCCTAGAATTTTGTGATATGGACGAAACAGGCAATCAGAAAAAGTAGTAAGGCTGTAAGTAAAACTACAGCAGACATAGCCTGTTCTTCTACTACTAGTTACAGCTGAATACACACACAAAGGCCAAGATGTGCTCCATTTAGACAGCAAATAAACTGATTGAGGCAGGACCTTTTAATTTCATGCTTTTTCCTCATAAGCAATCCAAAATATCATGAAGATAATAATCTCAAATCCCCAGGCTTTTCTGACTTTAGTTACTTAGGAAAACTTCATAACACTAACACTCTTAAAGTTCCCATTTTACGACCAGCTTCAGACGGGATACTGACTGACAAAGCTGTACCCCTTGCTTTCTTCATGACAAACACAACCTGACTGAATCCCTAAGCCTACAGAAGCACTTGAACTCTTTCTCAGCAAGATCAGAGCATGATACTTCTATGTTCTTAGGAATTAATGTTGGTGTTTATACACCTTCATACAGACAACCAAAAATCTAGTGTCCAGTAGGGGAGTGTCCCTCATGTCTCTACAGGAGACAGGAGGATCCTTTGCATCCTTTGTCTTTTCAGTAAGAAGCTAATATTGCTGTAAAGGTAACCAATCCACAGAGATGTACAGCAGTATTCATAACAGAGTGCATCAATCATGTTACTGAAACACTTCAGGGAGGACTGCATAAAAGAAAAATCAAAGTGCTTTGAAGAGAACTATCTCCTCCCCACCACCATGAAATCTCACATCAGTAGCATTCATCTCAGCTTTAAAATGATAAATATGCTTAGAAGCAAAGATGAGTTTCAGTTAATTTCCACTCTCACTTATTTTCCAACACTCAAAACATTTCAAGAATATTTTGTAACTCTATAAATCCTTCTTTTAGAAAAAATCAAATAAACACTAACAAAAAACCATAACTGTCTTCATTTTATGAAATAGGAAACTGAAAAGTGTTAAGGTGCATGTAAATTATAAAATACTGTCTGAGCTAAACTGCACTCAGCTGCTTTGTTTTCCGACCTTTTCCCCCAACCATTAATGTGTGTATTCCCCTGAGAGTGTAATTCTGAGAGCTCTCCCAATGACTCTGCTCTTCAGAAAGAACAAAGAGCTATCCAAAACTTCATTTTTCCAAAGAAACAAGGAGAGTATTTATGCATCTAGGGAACAGGTTTAGTAAACAACAAGTAATACTTATAGAGTGTTTACCAACAATGAGAATTGTGAGCCACATGAATGTTTAGAATACATAGCACAATGTGCTATGTATACATAGCACATAGACTGTGCCCAGTCTATGGAATCCATTCAGAAGATCATGCACATCAGTCTGCTGAGCTAAATCAACAGCTCTTCATAGGGACATACTTTGAAGAAAAGGGACTAAGCAGGAACAAAGGAAAAAAAATACCAAATTACCAGGTGTAAGAAACTATCTGTTGGTGAAGACTGGAACCAAAGCTAAAGTTACTTTCGGCTATAGAAAGATACATTCAGTCGGACTGGAATGAAAAACGGGACAAAAGGACAGAAACTAATCAAATCTCAGAAAAGTGTCAGCTGAAATTACTTTTATAAATTAAAAAAAAAAAAAAAAGGAGGGTAAGAGGACCTGCATGTTACATTACAGTAAAAGTAAAAACTGTCGCATGTTCTGCAGTACGCAGGCAGTGAGTGGTGGCAAGCAAAGAACAATATCTGTTTAATTGTGTTAGCACTGCACATCTGTGGAGTTCTTTTCACACTCAGAAGTGCCAAACAGTGGTTAGCAAATTTTAAAAAAAGAAGGATCAGAGGCTGAATATGAACACTCCAAACCAACAATGAGAATTACAGAGCACAAGTCACTTTGGCAAAGAAGTTCTGAGTGCCAAAAGAAGTTGCACCACACGATAATGTAATCAGCCTTGGAGGAGACTGGTAGGAAGGCCAAAAACTGAAAACAACTAAAGCACAGATGAAAAGACCAATTACCTGGCATCACTTAAATGTTCAAATCAAGACAGTCCCCTTCAACAGTGTTCCCCAACCACACTTGCTGAAGTTGATAACTTAAAAAATGCTCATTCTCACTAGTACTAGTTGTGTTCAAAAGGAAACAGACTTCAAGCATATACAGTACCAGCTAGATCACCCAGTAAATGCTTTACGGGATAGCAGTGAAATAGCACCCAGTAGATCTCCTCCTAAGTATCTACTGAAAGTGAACACTACAGAAAACTAGAAATGTGACTGTATTGAACACCTGTTTATAAAAGGAAAGTTGAGAGTTTTTACCCTCTAATGGTTTTAATTCCCCAGAAAAGCAATCTCAAAATCTGTAAGATACTCAGTAAACTAACTTGGCTAAACTATCTATTTGGTGGAAAGGTGCAACAGAATACCAAGACTTCAATTTCAAAACAAAGACAAACTGGCTTTAAATACCAAATTTATTGTAAACAATACAATAAGGTAGCGGGGGAAATGGACTTCATTTGAGCCCATCCTAGCCTTCAATTTTTCACCTGATTGACTTTTGGGATGTTTGGTTATTAATTATTTTGCTCTAGTTGAAAATGATTGCTTTCTCTCTATCAGACCTGGAACAGCTGTTTATTCCTTCAGCCTAGCACATCTATTAGCTTAATTTTCATGTCATACGGTCATTCAGACATTAGGCTCCTGCTGGAGAAGCACATTTTTACATAAAAGCACTCATCTAGCGTCTGTTCAATGTTGCAGTATCACACCAGAACGTTGTAGTTGCATCCCCAATCTATACCAGAAAGGTATCATTCAAATTTTTGAGAAGTTTCTGGTATCAGTAGGAAAACAAATGGCTGATCAGGCAGAGGCTTGAAGAGGTAGTGCTGTATTGTATCTCAGAGAACACTGAGAAGATTAAGGACCACTTGTACTTATAAACAGCTGACTTAGATTGTCTCTCAGAGGGGGGGTACCTCAAATGAATGATGAAAGTGTGCTAGCTGCAAAAATGCAATACATCACCAAATAACTGTTCAATTACTAATTATCAGGGTGCTGACAGCAGAAAACTCCCATCTGGTTTAAATAAAAAATCCAGAAAAGGGAAGTTTTATCCAAATGTTCAGACAGAAAAAATTGGAAATGCCAAAAAAGTTAAGCATTAAATAAAGCTAGTAGAGTGTTGACAACATTGTAGAGAAAGGATAAGGTAGGCCTAACAGTCAAAACAATAAAATGACTGTACATCCAAAACATCCATCATTCCAACCTTTATTTTAGGCAAGTTCTGCTCTAAAAATAAAATCCAATATGCATCAGCTTTAGTCAAATGTCCTGAGGAAAAACCATTTTAAATTTTGCTTCTGTCCACTCCGTTTGGTATTAGGCACATGGTTATGATGGATTCTTTCTCCATTGCCTGAGAAGGGGGGAAAGACTTAAAAGTATCATGAGGGTCTTACCCTTTTGCAAACACTCCAGCAGTTCAAGAAAGAAACCAGCCCAGCAGTATGGAAAACTCCTATCCCTCCTGCACACATCCAAATTGCTGTAAGAGTAAGCACAATATGAAGGTCCAAGTCTGTCAATCCTGTACCTTCAGCAAACACTCTCTCATTTCAAGGAATCTCAATTAAAGAAATTTCAATTAATTTAGTTCCATACTGTGGCCTTTTGAATTCATTTAGGCCTGAGAGTGCTTCACAGTAGCCCATAGCAAAATGCAAGGGTGGCAGCAGCACTGGTCAGTAAGTTTTGGGCACTGGTGCCTTCAATATTGAAATAAGAAGTGCCAGCTCTGTGAAGGGTCAAGCACTGGAGAGGATGGGCCCCAGAGGCACCTAGGTGTTGACTCCAAAATGGAAGTTAGGACTTACAGAGGCACAAGAGCACAAGAAGCACAAGAGCAGCAAACAGACATGGGTTTCTCTCTTCAACATACAAAACTGCCTTTTCAGTGCAGGTAATCTTGGTTTTGGCACAGCAGGGACTAGGTTTTAATTTGTGGATATAAACTGAACTGTTTCTCATCTTGGTGAAAGGCTTGTTTCTGTTAAGTATAATGTACAGAGAAGTACAATGATTGCATATATTATAAACCTGTTAAAAGTCAAAACACTATGCTTTTTTCCAGCATTATGGAAACTGTCTCTCCTGGACATTCTGGAACTGGAGAATACAGAAAGGTACTACCTAAAACGAACTGTCATTTTCTATGCCTGATATAGTGTGGGTGAAATTTCAGAGAGAGAACCAGCAGCAGTTACTGAAGCTGGATGGAGCTGATGAGTTCTGTGCCAGTCTTTAAAGCCCTCTCTGCCTTGTCAAAATGATCTTGAACATTACAGGGTGACACAGCCTGACTTAAAGTACTTCCTGACAAGAAGATTCGCTTCTTGAAAGACATGAGCAGTGTTTAAACACCAGAAGGGCATACCACTCACTACCAAGGATTCGCTTATTCATTCACTATTGCACAAAGATCACAAATTATAGTTTAATACCATCATCAGGAAGAATTACAACCTTTCCTTCTGTCAGCAAACCCTGAACCCTGACAGAAAATGTCTGATTTCCAGGTGCTTACCATTACAGCTACACCACTAAAGTGATAAGAAAATTAAAAGTGACTGAACACAGGGACTTAGGTTGACCTGCTTTTTCATATCTAGATGCAAGCTTCTTGTTAACAAACCCATAACAGTACTCTTATCTATGATTAATGCTGCTAAACTGTAATTAGAGCTGGCAAGTATCTAGTTCAGAGAGAGCACCAAGTACCTGGTGTCCCACCAAGTGATGCCATGTTCCCACCTCCCCTTCAAACCGTCTTTGCTACAGAAGCTCCTGGCATTATTGGCCAGGGGCAGGCCAGGAGAAAAGTTCTCACACAATTTTCTGTAGCTTCAGGGAAGTTACATATACAGCCACATCAGCAAAGAGACCAGGATTTCTAGTTCCATATATTTCCTGACAGTATTTCTGCAGCCTTCACAGCTTTTATTATTAACCAAGGTCTTGTATCTTCAGGGAGGTAAATATCACTCATTCGTTTACACATAAAATCACCAAGTTTGAACAAGGTCAGTTCCAGAAGAGCCAGGAACAGATTAATACATTTTTCTGGGCAGAATGAGTATTATGATCACATGCACTGACCTCCTTCACAATGCAGGCCACAGCACTTCAGCCAGTAATTTCCACGCTCAGACCATAACTTCAGTTTGAACTAGGGCTTATCTTTTAGAGAGACATTCAGCCCTGATTTAGAAACTTCAGGTGATGGAAAATCTTCCATCCAACTAAAAAAATTGTTCCAGTGATTAATTACCCACACTGTTAGAGATGTGCTCCTTATTTTAAGTCTCAATTTGCCTAGCTTTCACTTCCAGTCATCAATCCTCATTACGCATTTTCTGCTTCAAAAAGATTAAGAAGCAGTCTACAATCAGAGATCTTTTCCCTGAACAAGTATCTGTAGGCTGTCTTCAATTCCTCTCTTAACCTTCACTTCTATAAACTCTGTAGAGTGAGTTTCCTTGTCTCACCACTCAAGTTATGACACTCCTAAAGTACACATTCTTAGGAAGTAAGATATCATATCATTTTTATAGCCTCCTTCTGAACCCTTTCAAGTTTACTAGGAAATGCTACTTTTGATGCAAGGGACAAAACCTTAAATCCTTACTTTGTTAATAGCCTCCAATGTCACATCCAAGGTAATTCCAATGCATGAATATTCCTCTACTTGTACAGCCCAGTTTTCACAGCTACACAATTAGAGGGAGCATATGCCTAACTGGCTTAACAAGTCTCAGCTCCTTTTTCAGAACTACTTCTTCCAAAGTAAGAAATGCTCTTTGTTACTAGAAACAGGAATTTGCCACAGGCTGTATTAAGAAATCAATTACCCAAATGAGCCCACTTCACCTGCTATTCAAAAAAAAAAAAAAAAATCTAGGCTGATTGATTTACCCACATCAGTATTTGTCTCTTCATTACCTTTCTGGTAATTTTAACAGCTGTGTCCTTTATCGGCTTATAACATTACACCCATTACCCCTTCATGATCTTTATCAAATAAAGTGGTGAATGTATGGCACACATCATCCACAGTGCCATCTTTGCTCTTCTTGAAAAGTGTCAGTGCCCCAGCTATTAACTGACACTGCACTTTATTTTTCATTGGCTAGACTTTACTAGAAATCAGACTGATATTTTACAGATCAATTGTTTCACTTCAAAAAATAATTTTTGCAATAAATATTTAGGTCTCAGAGGCTTAAGACCCATATATACAGTACACATTACACATTCAGGATACTCTATGATCACTGCCACTGAACTATTTTGAGATCATAACTGGCACTTTTCCAAATACAGAGTAAGAAATTTGTTGACTACCACTCCTTTCTCTGCACTGCAAGTGATCACTTTAGATATACACCTCTCACACTCCATAATGGAATCATTTTTTAATTAAATAAATCTTGCAGAATTTAAACTTACCATAGTCAAGTTTATGGTGAGGTTTTTCTTATTGTATTTGTTTGGTTTTGTCGTGCTTTTTTTGTGTTTTAAACAAGTTCACATGCAATTCCTATAGCTTTATTTTTGAACTGAATCTCTCAATTTCTATTTCCTTCCCCACCCCAAAAAAGACCATGCTCTGTAACTCTATCATAGCACATTTAAGCACCATGCAGAAAGCCACATGGACTTTCATACATTTCACTATGCACAATCAATCCCAACTAACATGGTATTTCATCACCCTTGTATGTCCCAGCCACATAAAATGAAGGAAAATGCAAATCATTTTTATAAATATATTCCTTCAATAAGAAACGCTCACAGTTTCATAATCACATAGCCCAGATTTATTTGGTTCAGAACTCAACATTGACAAATGCAACATTACCTGTTATCTAGTTTTCTCCAGAAAGAAATCCTTCAGCTTCCAAGTCAGAAAGAGACTCAGAGAAACTGGTGGCCCAAAGGCTGCACAGCTCGCTACCAATGCACATATAAAATTTTCCTCTGTAGGAAAATTTTCTTCAAATTCTATCAAGTTTCAACTACTTCATGCCAACTGATTAAAAACCTTAATAATGTTATCAAAAAAATCTCCAAAACAAAAATAGCTGGGTTACAGGTCCAATTAACAGCAGATCACCAGTCTCAATACAACAATTCAGAAAATGCAAGTTATTCCCATTAAATACCCAAAAGAGCTACATGAAGTACTTTGATTTTGACTTCCATATCCAAACCCACGGTCATGTTTTCCATTAGGCTGCTCTAGTCACAGTACATGCAGAAAATAAAGAACCCTTGCTCCTTGATGGCAGGGGCCCAGTTAAGCTCTACAAGAGCTTCCAGAACAGAAGCTAATTATTAAGCCCATTATTTGCAGTAAATGACAAAACACTAAACAAGAACAGCAGCTTACCATCAGGAAAAGATGAGGGTAAGTATAGTTACCTTTGGTAGCAAACAGATTCGCATTGGAGTTCACATTTAAGACATGCTTTTAAACTCAAGGAGGCTTTCTGAAACCAAGTTATCTTATTTTCTTCAGGATAAGCTTTTAAACAAACAGAAAGCAATTCTGAAGTGTGATGGCCTATGATATATCAGAGTTCAGGCTACAGTGTCATAATGATTCCTGCTGGCTTTACAATTTATGAACATAGGTTCACAGCCACAAATGCTGTTTACACATTGAAGAGGAGGGGTGCTCCCCCACAGAGATGGGTGAAATCAGTGTTTCATTTTCTCTCACTTTTAGAAATCTGAACTGATCCAGTAATACTGACCTTTTATATTTAGCAATATTTTACAATGTTCACAGCTTACAAATTTTATTCTGTTAGTTTTCTTCCCTCCCTATGTTAAATACTGCTTTACTTGCTTCTTGGTCATCTTCTCATTCCCCTTCCTCCTTGTCTTCCTGCATTCATCCCCTTTGTGTTCAACCACCTCTCTCACTATCAAGAACCGTTTCTTTAGACTCTTTTTATCCCCATCTACACATGCTACGTAGCAGACAATGGGGATAGCAGAGGAAGGAAAAATGCATATCTTCAGAAACACTGTGAGTCGGGTGGCTGGTGAAAAAAAAAAATTACTTCCACTGCTAACACGCCACAGAAGTCTCTCAGGCTACTGTCTGTCCTAATGAAATGAGTAACACATGAAAAGGAAGGAGGAAGAGGCAGTTTAGACTTCATGCTCTCAGGTAGGGCTGTCTCTTCTAAAACAGCCCTCTGAAACATGCCATTTCAGGTGTAATACAAAGAAAATATTGTTTTGGCTGTGTGCCTCAAGTAAATCAGAAAGCTTCATATGTGCTGTGACAGCTCCAGTGGTGTCAGTCTGCACCTTGAGGCATAAGGAACCCAGAGCTCTGAGCACAAATCCAGCTGTGCAGCCCTTCCACAACAATGTGGAGAAAATCCTCTCTGCTAAGTAAAGTTATATAAATGAGAGAGCAGATAGCAATGAAACATTCAGCCAGGAAAGCAGGAAGGACCCAGAGTTCCTTAAACTGACTGGGAACTTGTTATAAGTTCAATTGAGAGGGGTGGAAGAGTAAATTCAGTTACATTCAAGACAACCAACCACAAATATGTGTCAGAAGTGCAGCAATGGAGCTTCATGAAAGTAAGTTGCATTAAACACTAAGAGCAAACACCAGGTTTCATCCATTTAGCATCCTAGGTTATTAAATGCTTCTTAAAAGTTGCATCACAAGGAAGATTAGCATAGGCTACAGCTCTGAATACAAGAAGACTTTAAAGTCCCACTTTCACTCCCTGTTTTGTCACTCCTCTTGGAAACCCCTTCTATCCCAGGCACTTGCTTTTAAGCCTGTCCCTTTCTTTCTGTAAACACACAATGGACAGCAAAACTTCCAGTCTAGAAGGCAAAAAAGGGAAAATTCTAAGGCAGCTGATCTATCCTGCCCAAACCTGAAATCATCAGCATGCCCTCCTTGCAGACTTACTTTGACTACAGTTTAAATTCTCCAGAGGAAAAGAAAGAAGGGGGATATGACTCTGCACAGCAGGAAAAAAACCCCACACATTCCCAGCATAGCTAAGCCCACAGGCCCTGCATGTCTCCTCCAGCCCCACTGACCTGCAACTGCACACAGCCTGTCTGCCCACATCTCATGCTCCTGAAGAGGAGACCAGAGTCCCAAGAGGAGGGCAGCCTCCTGCAGGCAGCAGCACCCTTAGCACAGCTCTCCCCAGCTGCAGGCCCCCAGCACCTCCCCAGGTGCCTCAAACAGCCCCACACCTGTTGAACTTCAGCACTTCAGTGGCTGCACGTGTTGCTCCACTCTATCTGTTACTTAACAGGAGAGGAGACCTTTTAAATGTAGTACATGCTTGGGTTTTAATAGCAGAGGTACTATGAGCCAACAGACTTGAATGAAAAGGCCTCAGTCTCTAAAAGCAGTGGCAATGGCACATGCTAGGCAGTGGTGAGGTATTACTGCTGTTGAAGGTGGGGGGGGGGAGGGGGAAAAGACAGAATATCATAATGCAGAGGCTGGTAGAAGCTACCACAAGACATCATATAGCTAGTCACCTCCAAAGAAAAGCCAGCCCCTGAATGGCTGAGGACAAAAGAAGGGTGCCATACCATGATCAGAAAGGCCTTTCTTTGCCTGGCCAGTCACAGGACTTCAATCTCACTTTCCCAGCTTTGGGATCACACCTTCAGGCAAGGAAATGCCTACACAGCTTCTGTCCCTACCAGTATTGAATAGGGCTACTCTGTGCATGGTCTGGCCATGCTAAAATGGTGCCAGGTCCCATCTGTCCCACCTTGATGTCAAGGCATATCCCCATTCACTCAGAAGAGCTACACCAGCACTGGCTTCCACCTCTCTTGGGGGATTCCGACTAGATTCAGGACTCAAGTTACTTTCTTTGTACCTTGGCAGCATCTTAGGTGCAAACCAACTCCTTGATTCCTGCAGAAGGCCCAAAGTTTTATCCAGAACCTCAGGGAGGACTACAGCTCCCACCAAAGCCTCTGTCTGCTGAGGATGCACATGGTATGGGACAGACTGGTCAGAGATGAAGACTGCACGGCTTTTTGCAAACTCTAGATAAAAAATGGGACTGAGTTGGTCTATAAAAAGGCAGTGTCTGATGTCAAGTCACTGAGGTATCAAACCCCAGTGGTACAACACAGGGCACTGCTATTCCAGTAGTACTACCAGAGGATCTAAATAATGCCAAAGAGAATGAGCCTGACTTTGAGCACTGGGAATGGCATTCAGTGATTATTGGTTCTGAAAAAAGCTACACATACAGGATTTGAATAACTTGGACTTCATTTATGGCTTTACTACATGTATTTCATGTATATTTGGCAAATGTCTCTTATGATTTTAAGAGACTTGTAAATCCTTAGTGTACATACAAATTTTAAAACAAATGTACTGAACGGTGATGCATCCAGATACAATATGTTTCTAAACAGATGTTTCATAGTTCAAAGGGCAGGTAAAAGCAGAAATCAGTCCTGTGTCATATGGGAGGTCATATAGATCATAACGGCATCTTCAGGCCTCAAAATATATGATGTAAAGCAGATTATAATGCCTAAAGATGTACCAGTAAAGCTGAACTCCTGAAAACAGATTGATAATTCAACATGTGTGTTTTGCAGAAAATGGGTGACTCAGTGGCATACTTAAATCTGTTGTTCATGACGTGTGCTGATGTGGATTCTATCACTTCTGTGGTCATTGTCCCAGCTCCTCAATTACTCCAGTATCTTGTACCACACTGACCGCTGTTGCCATGATTTTAAAATCAAACTGACAATAGGTCTTCAACTTGGCATTTAAGACTAGCTCTGAAGTATAACATCTGAATTTGCGGTTTGCTATTAGTCACATATTCCCATCAGGGTGACAGTTAACAATTCAAACCTGCAAGGCCTCTTTCCAGCAATACTGTTCATAGAATCCCACTAGCAGTGATTCACATCCTTTCTAGTTCTTCTCAGTTTGTCACTAACACTGAAATACTGAAGCACAGTCTTACAAGCAAAATTATCTACTCAATTTGTATGCCCTTCTAATGCAGGGACACAGTCAAGTCTGAAGCATGAGACAGCAGACTGTCCTTAGTACTCCTTCAGACAGGCTTAGATTATCAAAGCTGGTATTTAGTTTTGGACATATATAGCCTTAGGAATATTGAACACAGAACATCTGACAAAGATGGGAGCAGGAAAACCAACCCCACATTTTGGAAAATGTTGATTCCCTGTCAGATCCCCTCTCTAGGAGGAATATTGTTGCATTTTATTTTTAATTTATTCAACATCCTCTCAATGCTGTAAATGAAAGATTAGAAGGTTGTAATTCAAATATTCAGTTTCAGTATATAACAAAGAGTCCGATTCCTGGTGAGAATAAATATCTTTTAGCAGCAGTAGTTCAGCCTGTGGATTATTTTTTCAGTGTTTACATAAAGGGGAAGATGCTAACAGATAGCACAGTTCAGTGTTTAGCAAGCAATAGAGTGCCAAGACTTGTCACCAGATGAACTATTATAACGAGTGAAGAAAGAAATGCTGGATCTGTCAAATGGGAAGGGGATGTTTGTGGGCTTTTGATCTGCAGCAGGTAGACAATTGGTCCCATTTAGCACTACCTGCTCTGAAACTTTCTGTTCATAAAGCCCTTGAGAAATCTCGGCTTGGAAAAAACATCAACACAAAACCAATCAGCAGCAAAATTGTACTTTCCCAATTGGATCCCTTTTGGATCAAAATTAATCTAATTCATAGGATTAACCTCTCATGATCCAAAAATCAGGGATTTGAGAGTAGGATCAAAAACATGCAGTATTTTGAGGGAACTAATTCTCTTTGTTTGCTGGGAGGTTGGAGGGAAGTGAACAGCTTTTGCATGACAGGATACTTCTCCATTCTTTCTTCTTGCCTTTTTAAATCCATATGTCAAATTTAAATACCAGTTTCAAAAATCTGAGCCCATCTGAAAAAACATCAAGGACAGTCTTGTGTCTCACACTTCAGATTTGACTTTAGAAGGTCATGAAGACTGAGCAGAAAATTCTGCTCCTGAAGTCTGTACTTCTCGCAATTAAAATTCTCCAGAACAGTCCAGTAACAAAAAAACAGTGGCCAGAACCACAACCCAGCAGGGAGAGTCTCGATGGTGTTAGTGGTCCAGGATAAACCTGCTTGAAAAGCGGAAGTGTAGAGCATAGAGACAGTGGTGTATCTGAACACACAGGGTTCAGCTGGCAGCCTGGGTTCAGGTGTGACCCTCTGCAGGGGTGTGCCAGCCCTACAGCCAGGGAAGGAATAACATTGGAAAGAACAGAAAGATTAAATGGACTCCTAAGTCCCTTTTGTTAAGCAAGCAAAGTCATTGCTTGTTAGTACTAGAGAGGAAAGTGTCCTTTGGAATGACTGAAAGCAAAGAATTGGGGAAAGGGCACTGGATACCAGCAGTCATTGCACTGCTGACGACAGGGTATGGAAGACAGCAATGATCCTGCATCACTCAGCTGGTGTAATCACATTTGCCCTTATCTTTACTGGGAGTCCAGAGCCCTTGTCTTTTCATGTGACTTGATGTACCTCCTGTGCCTGCATTTAGTTGCCTGCATCAGCACCCCAACTTTTGCCTCAAGCTCCCCAACAGCTGTGGAAATTGTACTTCACTGACACGTGCTGCCTAATTTGTATCTTTCCCGCAGGAAAAAGCAGCTGAAGCCATGGAATATGCAGAGTGCCATGCAGAAAGCAAACTTCAGTGAGCAGTGCTAGGCACAGATTTTTAAATCTGGTGCTTATTTTTATTTAGGCCAAAAAATATTTGCTCCTGATGAAAATTGCTCTACATTAGCACCCATGTACATTTTTTGGCAATGGTTTCGGAGAAAGTAGAAACACAGTCTTAGACCTGCCTTGAAAAGACAGGACATGCAAGCTCAACTGGCTTATTCTATCCATTTACAGAGCAGTTAAAATGGGTTCTTTCTTCTGTATCCTTGGCATGAACAAATCAATAAAAACATAAAAAGATTAGACAGAGTGAAAGACCAAATGACTGACTTGCAAGATAGACACAAAACCATGCAGAACCATTAAGGCCCATACGCCAATTGATATATGCACTCAGTGAACATACACCGTGCAAGAGTGTTCAGCAATTGCAGCAGAGAAATTCAAAAGACAGAGGCTCTCCCAGAAGTCAGGAGGTAAAGAAAAATGGCTCCAATCTATAACAAAAATTACATGCACACACACACACTGTGGTTTTGAGCATGATTTCCTCTTTTATATTCCAAGGCTGCTTGGACATTGCTTTGTATGTTCAGATCAAAGCAGCAGCTGTCAGAGCTCTGCTATTGTTTGGGGTTATTTACAGAAGGGCAGAGAACAATTGTTCTCAAGGTACGAGGGCACCAAAACAAACAGGTTAAGACCAAACTGAATGAATTTGGAAGTGAATTTACCCCATGTTACATATTATATACCCACATCAGAAGTCCTCATTCTCTCTCTGCTCTGACTTGAGAATACTTGTTCACTTAAAAAAATTAATATTCTATTCTCATGACCAGATGACCCTCCCTTCTCATATACTTCTGATGATTCCCTACAGTGAAAAAATGACTGCTCTCTACTTTAGACATCTAAAATCGACCTTGTCAAAACTACAACTTCTTTCTTTATTTTTAGATCTTTCACCTTCACTTGTTATTTAAAACTGGTCTCTTTTCAATCTCTTTCCATCTCCTGACACATAATTTAGTCCCTTTTGATAAAAAGTATTCTTCCTCTGCATTTCCTCCATGCCTCTTTTACCTAGCTAAGATACCACATCTTTTCAAACCTCATCCAGTAATTGGTTTCATTCTTTTATACAGGATGCACATTACAATTCTTTTCCTGATAACACTTGTCTTTGTGCTTCTGGCTCAAATTCTAAAGGAATATTGCCTTCTTACCCCAGTAAGAAACAGAATCATATTCTAATTACATGGGTGTCACTAGGCCTTGTATGTACATACATCTCTCTCTCTCTCTAAGTGCATATGGAATGAAATGCCAGGTGACACAGTTAAAACCAGAAAAATTCTGATCATATGAATAGAGTTGATAATCACATGTATAACATGAAAATGCCTATGCCATAATGACATAATTAGAAAAAATTGTCAGTAACAATCCACTTCAGTTTCATCTCAGATTCCAAGACAAGAATCTCACCAAAGCTGTGAAGTTTAATGCCAACAGTGTTTTGCTGCCCTCCTGCCACTTGCCAAGGTAAACCACAGGAGCTACAACTCTACACATTTGCATGAGAGCAAAGAGAAAGTCTTCTGAACAGGCATGGCTTCAGTCACAGCTGTAATGACATTTCCCAGTACATGGGCCAAAGGGAAACCACACTGACATAAAACTCATCAGAACATTTAACAGGGTAACAGATCAAACAGAGAGGATCAGCATCATCTCTTCACTTTTATTTAAAGAATTAATCATTTTTTAGCACATAAGCAAATTTTAGCTTTAGTATTTCTCCCTACAGCAACTAAGAGACTGCCATATCTGTAAGGCCACTATCTAGTCCTAGTGTATGGTAATGAAAGAAGCAAAACAACATATATGGAGAGTATCATAAACCAGGTAACCTGTTACCCAGTCTGCAGACATTGCAGCCATCCAGAAGAGAGATATGCAATTATGTGCAAGCCAGTATAATTTCTTAATGTCAACCTCATTATTCTGGCCTAATTACTCTGTCATTTTTATGGAAATGACAACTGAATCTGAAGTACACTGCATAAGTACCAAGTCTATAAACCCATACATACTAACCACATTCACAGCAGTCCAGTTATTGCTGACGCAGCAGACTGAGCATGTTTCATTGTTCTTTAAGGATCAGGTCCATCATTTCACACTGTTTCTGAAGACTAAGACACTGGTATAGAAAAACAGCTATCTCCCTCAATGTGCTCTTCTCAACAAATACAGACAAATCAAAGCAGAGCAGAGAGACAACTGCTAATAACTTTCAAATTTCATGGTAAGATTTGATCATGTATGGATAGAATATTGCACACATTTATTCTTGTAAATATGTTCATATCTTCCTGCTCATTTCAGTTCATTTTCTTTATTGCAGTTTAATCTGGCGCGCTTTTTTCCCATTTGTGTGGCATTTTTCATTGAATTGATGGTATCTCTATCTAAATAACTACATCTAAAATTACACATATGCCATGGATGTTGATTTCTTTCAGGAAATTAATTGCCACACATAAAAGGGAAAAATTAGCTTGCTGTGATTCCACCAAAATGAATCAGCTGGACAACCTGGCCTTTAACATTTAGAAAAACGTTTCATCTTACTGCCACTTATTACTGTAATGTTGTGGGTAATAAACAGAAATTCACAATTCTTTCATAGGCACTAAATATGTTTGCACAATACCTTTGTACTTATGATATTAAAGCCATTACAGACGTTCACGACTTCAGTTCCTAAAGCCTTCTGGCAAAAAGGTTACTATTATTAGCTGCACACCACTGGAAAGATGAAATTCTGGTAAATAAATTACTTGCCCAAAGTCTTGACACTGCAGAGTTATGTAGAGATTATTATCTGGGGACTGTGTGGTGATGTTGATTTGAGAAGCCTCAATCAGACAATGTTCCTGACAATCAGCCAGGAGGTGCAGGGGGCTCCAAATTGCCCACTCGAAGAGGCTGACTTAGCTTCCAGCTTCAAACCATTCTCTAGAAGAGCTTAGTCCTCTCCACTGACTAAAGAGTGACTAGTGTCAGCAAACTAAATACTGCTTAATTTAATCATTAGTCTAAATGTGAATGCCCATATGCTCCCTCTATGCCTTTTAGCCTTGAACACATTTGGACAATAAAATCTTCAGAGCAGATTCTGTCTCTAAACCATCCTGTAAAAATATACAGCTATCCATACATGGATACTATTCTTATCAGCAAGAACTGAAACTAGAATTTTCTTCATACAGACCTGAGGCACTTAATATGAAAACAGAAGCAGTACTATTGTTTGCTCTGAGGTCACCAAGATGATGTTTTTATCAAAGCAAAGATAGACTTACCTGTCTACTATGTCAACACACTGGAATTCTCTGATATCAGGTAGTAATCAGGTTATGGATGTAAATTAGTTCACCTACCAAAACTGCCTTGTCCTTTCCAAATACAAGCATTGTGGTCTCTCTTGCCTATGAACATACAAGAGCTGGCCACAGTAGAAGGCTGTGGAAGTGAGGTAGGACTGGGGAGCATTATCTGGGATGCTACACACTGTCTCTAGACACTGTGGAAATCCTAGAAGCTATAAATAGAATTCTCAGTGCTCAAAGAAAATAAGTTTGAAGAATGGACCAACCAAATAGAAACAGAATTGGGGCTGGTGATTAAAGTGATTTAGAAACATCTGTCTCTTTAGATCAACAGTTCCACAGCACAATGAACCTTTATGACTTTTTCACTAATAGTCTTCTTATAAACTAACAGTAAGCAGAACAGTGTACAACATCTTAATAAGCTCCTAATGGACTACTGAAAACCATGGTTTCAGCAATCAGAATGACAGAAAGCTGGCTCTTTTCCCATTACAATACAGAAATAATTGACATTTGAAAACTATAAAAAGAGGTGCAAGGGAAAGGAATATATTTGTATTTTAACTCCTTCTGAGTAAATTGGACAAAAAGACTTTGCTTGGAAGGGCAAAGCAGAAAAATACCTCTCTCCAAATAAGGAAGAAATATTTCCTTATGATGCATCAAAGTTTACCTGAAACAGGAAAGTATTTATTTCCCATAGTGAGGGAGGTAGCTGGCACTCATTCAGAGTAGCATTTTCCCACAATCCACTTTCCACACTCACACTTTGCAATTTGATAGGAAACATTCTCCAGCCCTTTGGCTCCCTAAACAAATTTCAGAGCCCAAGCTCTTTGTCCTGTTTTTCTCTCTTGTCAGAGTCACTCTTTGTGCAATGGTGAAATACACAGATTTCCCAAGTTTACCATGGCTCAGCTCAAAAACTACCAGACTGAATTTGCGGTAAAGCAAAGCACAAGATCGTATAGAAATTTAAAGTCAGGGGTTTTTGTTATGAAATGAACATCAAATGCAATTTCAATATTAGCTTAAAATGGGCTTCATATATATATTTGTTTGATTCTTCCTACTCAGAATTCACCAAGAGGTTCCAGCTGCTTCAGCTGAGGATTTGGCTTTAAAGCAACATCATGTCTTCCATGTGCTGCCCTTGGTTTCTACAGCCTTTATATTCAGATATGGCTGCTACAGTACATTCTAATCAACTCTGGGCTAACATGCTTTTAAGGATTTTACCTGAAACCAAGGCCCTTCAGTGCTTAGTCAAGGAAACCCCTTTCTGAATTCATACCTAGTTAGGAGGGACTGAGTACCAGCTATGACAATATAACTGGGTTTAATAAATATTTTCTGTACCTTTTTAGCCTAACTGCTCCACATCCACTCTTGGCTGTTCCTATTATGAAGGATTATACACATTTCCACATGAATTATTAGGAAATACTTCAGTTCCATAAGTATTCTATGAAATTTCCAATCTCAGGAGGTGTTAAACATTTCTATAGGTATTCCAGATGATATATTTTATTAAGGATGCTTTGTACATACTTATACATGTACATTTTTGTTATTGCATCAAGCCTGATCTTAGTTATCACTAGGTTTCCTGAACCATACTTTTGGAACCAGATGCAGGTGGCAGAGACAAATGTTTTAAATGCAGTACAGTATCCACAGTATGTGCATGTAAGCCCTAAGAAAGAAGTTAGGATGACCTGATTTGTTGCAGCTGTCAGAGAGAGAGAACAGTGGTTTCTACTATGGCCTGGCAGTCCCTTCAGTCTCCATTTTTGTGTTTGTAGCATTTAAGGCACAAAGATTCAGCTGCATGGCATTCACTGTTCTCATCTGAGGCAAAAAGGAGTAACTTCAAGGAAGCAGACCACACAGTTGTTTGCTGTGCTGATTAGTGCTGGCCTATGGTACAGTCCACACTTTGCCGGAGTTACTTGCTTCCTATAGAGCATAACAGATATGGTAGCCCAGTGCTACCGTCAGGCACCTGTTTGCATTCAAGGCTCACACAGAGAACATAATCTTCATCTTTGCTGCTTTCTACACAGCACTCTGAACATACCTTCAACCCTTTCCCAGGTAGAAAACAACAACATAGCAAACGCAAAATGATCATATCACTTTGGAGATGTATTTACGCTGCTCAGCACATGAACTGAGAGGAGACTACAAAATCTCCAGCTGCACCACGAGATGGTGCTCAGCCCCCTCTCTAAGACACACATGGAGTACACCAGAGTCAGGAAAGTTTGCTTGAACTGGGTAGTGGCATTTCCAGAATAAGCACACACGGACAGTTGTGTTTACAAACAATTCTCTCTATGCAGCCCTGTTGGATACAGCATTGCCTGAAAAATACCGTTGTGCTGCTGGTGGTGCAGAGCTGAAAACTTGAAATATTCTGCACTTGCAAGAAAAAAAAAAAAAAAACAGGGAAAAAAAAACAGAGAGAGAGAGAAAAAAGGTTCTGCATTTTTAAATGTCTTTATGCTGCTCCACCTGCTCTGTTGCATTTTAACATACTTAAAGTAAATCCAAGTGTGGCTGGTGAGTGAAATATTATAAACCCTTATTACAACAAGAACTAGTCAATTTTATTCAAACTTTCATTCTTTTTAATATAAGGAAACACAAAACTAAATGAGGTTACTTTCTGCCCATCACAAAAAAAAAAAAAAAAAAAAAGAAAAATTATCCGCACTCGTGACATCAATATTAATATTTTGGCAATTCTAGGACTATGATCAGTATTTTCATGGGAGAACGTGATTCAGTGACAGAATAGGCTATGGTAACAATGCAATTGGGGTAGATGCAATTAAAGTTACAGTATAATGGTAACCACTAGTGTATGATTTGGCCAACTAGGTACTGACCTCTAAAAATCTCTGTAGTCCTCTACAAATATGCTTCTACCATCTTGTATTAAAGTTCAGAGTTGCTACATGATGTTTGATGCCTTCTTCCATAGTAGAACTGGCTACATAATAGCAGCAATGGATATGTAATGCCTAAGGGCCCTTATAAACTCCTGGCTGCATTCACCATCCTACTAAGCAAACACTCCTTACTAGCCTACAAGGGAAAAGCCTCTCACACTTATGTAGCTCTTACATGGGCCTCTTTTCCCCGTGTAAACATTTTCTATAAACACTTAAAAACATTTTTAAATTATTTCTGTCTTTAAAAAGAATTATGAAATTCCAGCAAAATTTGTACCAGGCAGTTTTTTCTCTTGCGCTGAATGTGCAAACCCATTTTGTTCAAATTAGAACCTGTGCCATTATAAACTCTACATGTGCCCACTGCAATGTAGGGAATCTGTCCAAGATCTAGAAATACTCACATGCATGCAAATGGACTTGGGTTTTGGGACTGTGAAATATCAAACATATGACATCTTACCCCAACTCAGCTAAGAAAGTTTTGTGGTTTTGCTTGCAGCAGAACAATTTGGCAAATACCGTCCCTCCTCTTGGAGCTAAGAACCAAACTCCACATATTCATGAGGAGAACCATGCTAGATGGAAGACTGCAACTTTGTTTAAGTGCTTTGTTTAACAGCTTGGTAAAGTAGCAACAGCTGGAAACCTGAAAGATGCTCCTGTGAGTCAAAAGCAATACCAGTCACATTTCTTCTTTTCCCTACGAGTTCAAAATAGTGGGCTGAATAATTTCAAATAAGATTCCCCTACAAGAAAAAGGTGAACAGAAAACACACTAATCCAAATGAAGTCAGCATGCTAACAGTTTATTAATATACAATTAAACCCTCACCTGAACCTACTCTTGCATTAACAGGTAATTAGCATAATAACTTCTCTGTTTTGTTTCAAGCTTTCTGGTGATTCTGTACTCCAATTTAGTGAGCAAACAAAAATAATAAGATATCCCTAGATGATTAAAACTCTACCTGATGATTTGACTTTCAGTTCATAGTTAGGCCTGGGTACTGGGAAATTCACCAAAAGGAAGAAATTATTTTTCCATAATGAAGTGAGATTGCATGACTATTTCATATAGCAATCACTGAAGTGACACAAATCAAAAAGACATTTAACTGGGGAAATTACTTGAGAACTTCTCTCAGGCTTTCTAACTTTTCACATTCAGAATGAAAATGCTCAGCATACTGCATTTTCCACAAGGTAGAAATTATTTATGATGATATACTGAATCTTCACCACTGGTCAGACACATCTGTGGCATCTTGGTCAGGTTTCTTGTGCCATCAAGGCTGCCCACCCATTGTATTCCCTTTGCACAAAAGAAGCAAGAAAGCAACAATTGTCATCTTGGTTCCGAAATCTCAAGAATCACCTTTTTTTTTGGAAGGAGCAGAAGATTAGACATTTAAAAAGAAGACATTGCTGCTGAGAGGTTTGCTAAGGGCAAGTTTCCAGAGATTCAGCAGCAATGCAAGCTTATCATATGCATCATACACCAGAGTGCACCAGCTTGACCAAGAAAGACCCTCTCTGGGAGAAAAAGGGTTCTTGTTCTCTATGACTCATTTAGTCCCTCCACTAACAGTAAACATTCCTAAGCTGCTTCTTCCAGAGGCAGACCACAAATTTGCAGATCACCTTTCCCCAGCTCACTTCTTAGCAACCAATATTTAAGCACAGAAGCATTAATGGGTATTTTTTAAGTGAACTTCTTACTCCTGTGCACAATTGCAGTTCTTTGCTCCCAGAGAGAAATTTTCTAGGAGCAGTGCCTTTTGCCAGACAAACCAGCCTAGCAGTGAAACATACAGGCAATGTGATGGGTCACAGAGGCAGGACAGTAGCAGTCACTGCTGAAAGAGGTGGGGTATGTGAGGACTGCTAAACCTGGAAAAAACCTCCCAGCTGTGGAAATGCAATTTTTCTCTATCAACCCTCTCACTATTCGTTCATGGAAACAGTAGCCAATACTTAAGTTCTCATGGGGTCACTATTTGATTTTAAGATAGTCAACAGCCTGACATGTCTTAATCCTGGAAACAACACATTTCATATTCCTACACAGCTTCCTGATGCTACCACTAGCATAGCAAGTTTGCTCAAACTTAGTGCCTTGTGTAGAAAAAGAAAATCAGTGAAGTGGAAAAAGAAATTACCAAATACTTGATGGCTGGACACCATAAATGACATTGTTTCAGTCTACCTTTAGCCCTCTATTTCACTGTATTGCAGCAAAAGCATTGCCTTTTTAAATTCTATATTAAAACATTCACAAGCTTTCAAGGCTATATTCTTTTCCTGAGTGTACTGGATCTGGCTGGGAGAGAGTTAATTTTCTTCATAGCAACACACCAAGTGCCATGTTTTGGATTTGTGAGCAAAACAGTGTTGATAACACACAGGCAGGCAGGGAGTGAGAGAGCAGCTGTGTGCTGCTTAACCACCTACAGGGGTTAAATCAAAACATTGAGGAAAGTGCAAGTGATGACAGCTGATCTGAAAAGAACACAAATCAATTTATACATGGAAAGTGGCCAAAATAACAAACTGAGCCACTTACACATTTTTCTATCAAAGCCTTTTTTTTTTCCCCCAGGCATCCTGGCTGAGATCCTGCAAATATTGCAATAGAAAAGGAAAAAAGGAAACAAGACATCCTGTTTTCCCCAGACATGAGAAAGGAAGCTCATAATATAAGAACTGGTGGATAAGACAGAAAGTTGTTGACCACAATTAGTTAATTCAATGTATCATTAAACAAAACCTAGCACCAGAAGACTTCTTGCTACATTACTCCAAGCTTCACCAACAGTAAAAAACAAAATAATAAAAAAAAAAATCTCTACCTCAAACTTTTCATATGTCATAATCTTTGTTATAGCATCCAGGATCTCAATACTTAATTAGCATTTCTAACAATAACTAATGGGTAACTATCTTAGTGACTGACAGGATGTTTTATATTATTGTTTTGACCTTCAAAACAGTTCTTTTTTTAGTTATATTCCCACGAAAGGGTGAGAGGCTACAGGAATTGAAAATTACATATATAAAAATGTACAACACACACAAAGACAACCTTTTCAGAAGTCAAGAGTCAAGAAAAGCTGCTGGGGTAGGAATGATAGCCAGTAAAGCAGAAGAGCTGTTTTCCAAAAGTGAGTCCAGTGACAGATGACTGCTGAGTTTCCAAGGTTAGTTTTCTTTCTTGTTAGGTCTCACCACAGCAATTTAGGTAAAAATAACACAGAACACTTTCTGCCAAATTGTGCTGTCATCATTGCCATGGCTCCATACTGATGACCTGTTGAAGCCTCTCCCTGAGTACTGGAACTGAAGACTCAGAATAGAGATTTTAAAAGGATGGGGCAGTATCAGCTGGAAGATGAAGGCGAACTGCTGTTAACTAATAGCTGGGCCCAGCTGAATTCTAGCAAACTCAAACTTGTGTTGGTAGCCTAGATCCATGGCCCCTGATGAGATATTCTGGGATTCAGGGACCTTGTGATATTGAAACTGTAGTTTAGGATTGCTGAAACCAATTATGCCACAGCAAAACCTTAATCTTCATGGCAGTGTCTGGATAAGGAGGATTAAAGACACTGTGAAAAGCCTGTGCTCATTAAACCCAATGTTCTGCACCCAATAATGGCAATCACTAGTACCTCTTTACCAGTCACTCTTTGCCCAATATCCACTGATCCTTAAGGCTCACTGATTTGGCCTTAAATTTACAGAACAGGTGGCACCCAATAAAGCAAGCAGTGCTCGTGCTGATTAATTTTTGTCTTTTTCTTTTTAACTATTTAAAGTCTCATTAGAGATGCTCTCTCTGGGTTGTTCTCAAACAAAATTAATAACATATAAAATACTTGCTTCCTCCTAGATCCTACGGCATGAGTTTTCAGTTCTGTGTCAATGTTCTTTGAATTTAAAAAAAAAAGGTGAATGTTTTGTTATACACTGCAATCTACAGAAGACATAATGTCTAGACATCAGTGAAGCAGAGCAGTTTCTTATATGTGTTTTACCTTTTCTCTCTCACCCACATGAAAAATGTCCATGTGGAACCCAGACCCACAAGGGCTTATCCTCTCCACTGCAACTGATAATTGCATGGACTCTGCTGCTATCTTTGTAAAACAAGCTCAGAAGCACTACTTCACTTTGTAGGGGTACCAAACTACCTCTAAGTTGAAAGCATGTCCTGGTTTTGGTTAAGGACAGGGTTAATTTTTTGCAGTAGCCATGAGGGGGTGAAGCCTGGAGCTGTGTGGGCATGGCCAGGGCCTTAATATTATTCAATACCATCTCATGTCATTGCCAGGGCAGGAAAAGTGACTCTTTCTCTCCCTTTTGGGAAGAAAGAGTGTTCCTTTCTGGTCATGGGGAAAGCGTGGTGGGTGGAGGGTCTGTCTGCTATTGTTTTTCATTGTCCCAGGCTTGGTGGGCATTTTGCATGTAAATCACCCTTTCTTTGTCCATTTTTTGTTATTAGTGTTGTTGCTGTTTATTTTCTTATCTCACTGCTGTTTCCAATAAAAGGTTCTTATCTCAACTGCAATCTCTGCCTTTTTTCTCCCACTCAAGGGGAACAAGGGGAGCAGCTTGGAAGCACAAATCATGGACTCCTGAGCAATTAAAACCATGTCCAGGTCTCTCCCAGGGCTGTCTCAGCAGAGCCGTTAGTTCCACTGTCCAAGAATGATACTCATCACTATATGATAGCTGGAGCAGCTCTTGATATCACCTTTTGGATTAAGGGGATCACTGCATAGGGTGGGACATATGTCATGCTGGGGAAAAGCAGTTTGGGGTCAGACAAACTTACTAGGAGATGTTAAGCAGAGAAACCAAAGGCACAAAAAGGGAGAAGTTTAGGTGTTTTTTGGAAGAGCAGGAGTGGGAAAATAAATGTAGACGTAAGGGGATAAAAAAGGCTGGGTGTGTAAATAGTTGCTGTTAAGTACATATCTGATCAGTGCAGCCTGTCCTGTCTTCTTATGAAATTCCTTTCTATATCTTTCCTGAGTGAGGGCCCTTTATTTATTCTCTGTGCATGAGGGTGTATGGGGCTGTGAGTGCTGCAGCTGGAGTCAGACCATGGGTCAGGAGGCCCAGATGTTCACCCTGCCAGAGACTGGAAAGAGTGTGGACCTGTGAGCAAGCATGTGATCCCTAGCAATGGGCCTGCCAAGAACACATCTTCCGCTTGCTACAAATAGAACTTGGGAACAAGCAACAGCAGTAGCCTCACCTCTCTTGGGCTGTTGGATTGAGCAGGGCAGGTTCTCCTCTAACAGAATCTATCTTGCCATCTGACAAAATATATGGGAGGACTGCTTTTGATCCCCTGACAGAAGGAAAAGTCTTCCAAAGACAGGCTTGCTCCCATCCTTTCTCCTGCACTGTGGTCCCAGCAGTAGCATGAGGCCAGACCAGCGCCCCGAGTGTGAAACTGCTCAAAGGTGAGATCATTCTCAGATGGGCTGTGCAGATGCTACAGACAGACAACTTTCACCACTACAATATGGCATACTAACAACTTAACACTTTTTAGGCTGAATAAGTATTCATTTCTTCCTGATTATGTTTAAATGGAGCCAGGAGATACTACAGTCACAAATATGATGTGTTTCTTTAATCATACCGCTTCACTTTCAAAATAATATTTTCTTGTTAGTGTACTATTAAGATTTTATTGAAATGACAGCAATACCACTAGGCATTGGATAAGTGCACTTGGTTTTACAATATTTTAATTAGAGTTAGCACAGCTTCCTATTAACTTATGATGATACAGAAAAAAGAAAACTTTAAACCTCTCCCAGAAAGTTACACATCATAGATTCATATTTTATGTTGTTACAGTGGCGCTTAATAAAATGAAACATTAACGCTGCCTTGAATAAAGCACTAAATACAGTAAGCACAGCAAATGAGACAGGAGAACTAAACTCTTATTCTGTCTTTACTGTCAAAAATTAATTGGATTTCAAACAAAATGTTAAATGTGAGACCTCACAGAGACACAGGATCAACTGTGTAGTAGTGATTAGACTGATTTTTTTATCCTCTTCCATTTATGCTTTTAGCAACAGGTAAGAGAAGAAGATCTGGAAGTTTCGAGGCATCAAAAGTGACATGAAAGTACATGATGGGTTGTCTGGCATGCTTTAGTGAGAAGAAAAGGCCTCATTATGAAATAACAAGCAATAAGACAGAAGTGTTCACTGTCCCAAGGAGCTACTTTTGGCAAATCTCTCATAGAGGTAGTGTCAAAGTATGTGACTAAATATTGACACACCACATAAAAAGGCTTGTGAGGAGAGAGAACTAGACCAAGAGTAGTAGCCTAAAAAGAATACAGAGTGAAAACACTTCCAAAAGCTAACAAATCTGTAGCACACACGGCTCTGTCCTCCACACTAAATACTGGGTAGAATGCGGAAAACTATCCACATCTGATATAAAGTGGGGTCACTGGATATGGAATAATGAAATTAAGGACGAGATACCTTTGAAAAAATGCAGAAAAATCAGAGCACCAGATGTGACACAAACTATAAAACTATCACAACTTTAGCTTTCTTCAGAGTGAACAATGCATTTCAATAAACAGTTTACAGAAGAAGGACCATTTTCTTAGGAAATCCTATTTTTTAAAAATTTAATATATGTAGGCAAAAACCCAAGAGACTTATATTTAGACTATATCTGTTTAGACTATACCTATTTTCCCCATGAATCCAACCAACAAAATTGTGCTATCCATTATGTCTGCCTTATGTTGAGGAATTGATCAGTGCACCTTCACATAGTTTATTTGGAGATCCTGGTCCGGCTTTTGGTTGTGCTGATTTCACACTCAGAGGAAAAGAGAGTTACTCTACAGCTATATATGTGTGAGCAAAAGCACTCTTGGGTCTCATGCAGAAACAGAAATAAGCAGAAACAGACAAGATCAATTTAGGTATCTTCAAGAGTGAAAGGAAAGGATGAGATGAGTATTAAAATAAGTAAAAAGAGAGACAGTAAAAAACTGTGAAATACAACAGTGATGAAACAGAGGGAAGGTAAGATGAAATGACAGAAAATAATATTTTGCATCAGACATACAATAGCCCAAAGATAAAAGCCCTCAATCTTTTCAATGAAAATTAAGAGTAAGTATAAATGCTTACCTGGGACAATATGTAAGATTCCTCTCAAAGAGCATGAGCTTCAATGTTTGAAGTAGTGGGCTCTTTAGCTACATATTCCATGAAACCCCAAAAGAACAACTCTGTTTACCTTTAAAACCATGCACTGGGTCGCTTCTATTCAGTTACCAGTGGCGACTGCTTGACCTGAAACTCTTTAACTGCTGGGAAACCCATTTGTCAAGTTACTTTAAAACACTTCTGCTCATTTCAACAGACCCTGGCAGACCTATCTGTATGTGGATAACTCCCTCTGCACAAGTAAATGTCAGTGTGCCTGCAGGAATGCTTACAGTGATATTTGGGCTGCTTCTGCCTAACCATATTTTTATTCATTCAAGGATATAGTTTTCACCAATCCCCAGTAGGTTCCCTTCTAGAAAACAGGACAGCTGACTTGAGTTATTGCAACAGGCAGCAAAAAAGCCAAGGTGTTGGAGGGACTAAGAGTAGGGATGCTCATTTTCAGCAAAGCATCGTAAAAAATAAATTAGGAAGATCCAATGTGTTTTAAATAAAGAAAAAAGTTTAAACCTTCAGGGGAAGACTATTTAAAAATGCAACAGGCTCAACTAATAAAAATGCATGGTAGCAAAATGATTCAAGGTGTTTTGATGCTTATGGGGAAACTAACAAAAACAGTGAATTCAAACTGTCTTCCCACTGCTCTCATTATAGGATTCTCTTTTTCCTCTTTTTTTTTTTTTTTTTAATGTTTCTTCCAATTATTGCTAGCTTTTTATTTGCTTAAAAAACGGACAATTGCTACTTGCTACTAAAGTTGACTTCCCACCTGAAGATAGTTTTCCATGGCTAAGCCTTTAACAGCCAACTGTCATCAAAAGTTGAAGATGTTGACAACATCAGATTGTTGTCCAGTACCAGAGGAAATTATATGGCCCCTCAGATGATACACGTCAAGAACTATGGGACAAGTGTTTTGGGAGAGTTACAGGTGGCTAAGCAGCACGAGCATATGAACCCTTATGAAGCAAAAGATCCTATTTTTATGTAAATGTCCTCACCATTGCTGTGTAAAATCTGGCAATCGCAGCTACTAGATTCAAGACACTTTTTCCCATTGCACATTCTGCCTTGAAATGTAGTGTGAAAACTTTGAAGGGCAAAAGGAACTCAACAAGACCTGTCAAGGTCTGAGTCATACACTGACTAATCCCACTGGTAGCAGTTTAATCCCATACGACAACTAAGCACCATGCAGCTGTTTGCTTACACTCCTCCTCCATCAGTGGGATGAGGAGGAAAATCGGAAAAAGGTAAAATACATGGGTTGAGATAACAATTTAATAATTGAAACAAAGTAAATTATCATGAACTTCTATGGTATATCAGGGTTTGTCCCCAGGTACAGGCTCCCAGGGACCACTTCCCAAGTCCAAAAAACTAATTGCTCACACTTTCATGCAAAGTAGAGTCTCAATCAGCTGACATTCGCCATTCATAAATACTTCAACATAAAATCTAATACAGAGGATCTGCCAGTTCAAGAATCTGATTACAATTTAAGATAAGCCTCAAAGCACACTATAGAGCTAAACAGCTCTATTGTTAGGGGAGTGCTTTTTACTTTGAGGCCTACATCAACTTTCATCAGCTCTTTGAAGTAGAACAGAAAAGATCTGGCTTGCTCAGTTAGTCTAGAAATGGATATGATCTTTCACTATTATTTTTCACAGAAATTTTATAATCCTTCCTCCCTACTTCTGCATACTGAAAGGAATCTTCGGTGACCCAGAGATTCAGATGGAATTTATCACAGAAACCTAAGAGTGGCAAATGACATACATATACACACATATATATATGATGTATATATAATATACTACAAATGTAAGATCGAATTTGTCTTCATTCTATATCCAAATAAAAATTACTTTGAATAAATATCATGTTAAGTTGTTGCCATTCTGTAATAAAGCGAGAGCTTGAAGTTTGTTTTGTTTTGTTTTTAAATATGCATGCCTTTTTGTAGTGGAGAAGTGCATACAGTACCTGTTGTTATTCTTATGTGGTTCTTTAAAAGTTTTCATAAAGACAACAGGTTACCAGTGAAATATAATATCAGCTCATCAGGTTCCTCAGGTGCTCTTCTGCAAAGCTATGAAATAACAGTTCATCTCCTCCTTGGAGAAACCTAATATAAAATTTTCCACATACAATCAGCTTAAAGTCTTCCCTCCTCCCTCTCCAGCTTCATATCCCACCCAACCCTTCAATTTCAGAAGATTTTTTTAAAGAAAAGAAAAAAAAGAAAAAAAAAAAGAAAAGAAAAACAGCTTATAAAACAGCAAAGAAAATAAAGTTATTTTAATATATATAGAAAGAGAACAAAATGAAACTTGAGGGAAAACTTACTGGCGTTACAGTTTATCCTGATACAGTCTAGATGGGGAAAAATAAATGAAAGATGAAATTGCATCCTTCAAGGTAACAGCTGCAGACATCCAAAAACAATCAGTCCACCCTTCCGGGGACAGACACACGCAAAGAGATGTGGCCATTTTATACTTATATACAGTCTGTACAAGTTCAGGAGTGGGTGTATATGTACAGTATATTCTATGTAAATATCTGTTACATAAATATATATATATATATATACACACATATATATATACATATGTATAGAGAAATATACCAATATACATACATATCTACATGTTGACACAGAAAGTTCTTTCCTTTTTATAGAAACCTACAAATCTAAGAGTATCTTCCACTCCAGACCATGAACTGATGTGAATTACAATAAAAAAATTATAATTAAGGCATAAAAATCTCCCTCAAGACACAAGTCATACTCAAGTGTCATTTTGCTTTTTAGAGACCTTTAGAAATTTCTCTAAGAAGCTTGAAGCTCAAAGTGAACCTTTACACTTGAATTCTTTTAAATTAATTTGTATTGTTATTGCATAAATACACCATCTGTCAACACAGAATACCTGTAAAATCAGCCTATGAGACTAGTTGGTGCAATATTTAACCCTTTCCAGCTCTCCCAAAGACAGATCCTCTTCTCATTCCCCCAAAGCCAGCCCAGAACACTTTTTAATATGTGCACAGACAGACACTGTCCGCTCAGGTGAGGAAAGGGTTAATATACTGCCCAGTTGTGTCCTATCATAAAATGGCCACTTGCAAACAGCTAACCGCACGAACGCCCAGCCCAGATTTCAGCTAGTTCTGGAGGTTGGGAATACCTTTTTTTGGGCTTGGCAGGGAGAATGGGGATTTCTTTCAAAGGTCCCCAGCCCTGCCAGTTCCTCAGAGCCCAATCTCATCTTCTTGTCTGAACGCTCAGACTGAATGTGTTTGTAACGTTCAGGGAGAAGATGAAATGGGCAGTGAAGTGGCAGATCTGGGAACCTTTGCTGGCCCTGCTTCATTAGAGGTCACAGGCAAGGGAGGGACAAAGAGAGGTACATGGAAAGAAAAATAGAGTTATGCTTGTGGAATCTAATAAATGGTAACCGAGGAGTCTGCACAAAGAAAGCAAGTTGAGGTAGGAGAGCTTGAGCTAGAGGGCTTCTGAGCATCGCTTCTCACTTTTAACACACTAATGCTCAGCATATCTCAGGATTATGATCCATGAGAGGATCTTTCACTTATAAATGCCTACTTACAGCCTTGTGAACACCCACTGCTGTGATGTCTAACATGGACGAGAGCTATCATATCAGCGCTATTACATATCTTGGGCTATGCTGACCTACTCTCAGGAAATCAGGGCCATGAATAATAGCATCATGCTAGTGGACACATTGTCTGGACAACTAAAGCTTTAATCACCAGGAATGGTTGTATTTATTACAGAGATATGGCCCAGCAAGGGAGATTATATAGAATGGCAGAGAAATATAATGCAGCTGTGTTCTTAACTGGACCAATTTTATGTTTGCTCAGACAGATGTAGGAAAATTATTTCAGCAGCTGACACTAAACGCAGTTCTTAAAAAATGAAGGAGGGGAAAGAACAAGAGTCTACAAATAATAAATAAAGAGTTGTAATGAGCAGGGACACACCAATCAGGAGTAACATAGCCAGAGATAGTATGTTTTCAAGCAGAACTTCTCCTAAGAAAATCTGGGTTTGGTTTTGTGCGATTAGGTTTGTCATGTGTCGTCAACCGCAACAGAAAAGTGGGAGCAAACAGCCCTGGAGCAACTGCTACGATCACCATACAGTGGTGGCTATATCCCTTATAGGAGTTGGGTGGGGTAAAGGGAGCTCTGAAGTACATGCAGGGAAACTTCCCTCTCTGACCTGATGGAGAGTGACAGCAAGAGAGACACCCAGGTCTCACTGCAAGTAAGTGAGGTCAAGAGAGTTACTACAGCTGGAACAACATGGGAATTTCTTATGGACTAAAGAGCAAGCATGTTGGAAAGGGAAACATGGCTGGTCCTTAGCAAAATTCATCAAAGTAAGAGACTAAAACCACTCTTGTGATATTGATGTCTGCAGACTTTTGCTTTTTTTTTTTTCAGTGATACCAAAATAAGTATATGTCCTAGGGCTTGTTCTCAGGCTGAAATACTACCCCAGGTGAAGGGGTAGATATTTCAAACTGAAAACCAGTGTAGCCCTTATCCTGGCTGCATGATTCCTATCTCAAAAAATGAGAGTCCAGGCCACTGAGAGGGCTTCCCTGACAAGTACATGGTGCTGTTACATCTCCAGACTCTGAGCAAAAAGTCTTCAATGCCATGCAATAGGGTGCCAGACAGAAACAGCCAGATACACTCCAAAGGAACCAGCTCCTCATCCAGTTTTTTCATCTAACTGAGTCAGTGGGGATCCTGCAGGGCAGCTAAGAGGGGGTATCTGCTTTTGCTGCTACACCAGCACCACCATACCATCCACACTACCATCAAAGAACCTGCAGAGGTGCTTCGTTCATTGCCTTAATTTTGAGCCTTTCCCAAAGCAACCCAATAATTTTCCAACCATTAATACATGAAGTTGTTCTCTTCCTCTTAAATCAGTTTTTAAAAAGGAAGAAAACATTTATGTTCCAGTATAAATCCAAAGCAGAGGAGTTTTTTCATGGCAGTGAGGGTGCAGGTGTAGTCTGGTCCTTGTGCTCAAAACAGCAGCATCTGGTTAATTCAGGAATAATTTAAAAAACTCCTTAGGATTCCTGGTGCACAGTACCAGGGCAATAAGACTTCTGGTAATCGTCATCAGGGGTGCTCAGCCCTGTTATCAGTGCTTACTTCTGAGATAGGTTTTGGAGATGAGTATGCCTGAACAGCTCTAAATCCAGTCACCTGCAAGTTTAGCAACTGGATGAGGAATGTGGTCAATTTGTAGGGAAGTGAAAATAGAGTCTGTTACTGCATGGAGAGCAGGATTAGCTAGGAAGACCTTCTGCAGTTACTTTATTTTCATTGTCTAGTGTAGGCCAGAAGGTCCTGTCTTAGTGCTCAGATGGGCCAAAGATATTCTCCTTCCAAAAGGTTAAATAGTTTGACTGCAGTTAGCTAACATAAGGGATCCATTGTTTGAATGGAAGTATCTTTAGCAGCAAACATAGATATGCAATTTAGGCCTGTGTTTCTTACCATTTATATCTTTTCATCCGAAAACAGTAATATTTATTTGATGCTGCTAAGGCTCCAAGCTGTTTTATCCTTGAATCAAGAACAACACCTTTGCTGTGTGAGGATAAAATGATTTTTCCTTTGGATGAGCAGCCATATATGGTTATGGAAGAGGACTTAAGGCAAGAATAAGACAAAAAAGATAATCAGGGCCCAACTGTTTCTAACCTCACTCTGAGTTATTTCCTATGGGAAAACCAGATAAAGTCTCAGGCACACTTATCCTACGTTATATTGAGGTTCCTTGTCTCTCTCCTACTTGCAGTATTTGTATGTAGAAATGACAAAAGAAACTTTTCATTTTGGATGGGCAAAGGTGGGTCTGACACTCTTCAGGATTTATCTTAGGAAAAGATAGGTGAGAGGGATGATTACATTTCCTTAAATGAGAGGAGGCAGGAAATATTTATCCTAGTCACCAGTGACCTGAAAATATGCCAGACCAGGAAGAAAAAAACCTGAAATATTCTTTAATAAAAATCAGTATAACATTATAACCCTGCCACTTATCAATGAGAGGAAAAAAGTGAAGGTGGATCTCCCTATCAGACCAGCCATTTCTTTCCCTTTCTGCACATCACCTCAGCATCAAAAATTATTCCCAAGCATGTTCCAAGCTATGATTTCCTTAATTTCTCTCTCTCTCTCTCCTTCCACTCCAGACCTATTCTTCAAGATCCTTCTCAACAGAAGTGAGTTATGTTATCACATTTGGATTTCTACTCTTCACACAACAAAAACTCAAACTACTGAGAGTCGTGCTGTCAACATGAAGATCTGCAGTGCCTCAAGAACCCGCACTGGAAAGGTCTGAAGCAACCTCCTTGCCCCCTTCCTTAAGGAATTGTTCATTGCTGCTCTTCCTTTCCCTCCTACCTTCTAGAGCAAGCACCCAGCTGCCCATGCCCACCCACCCCCAGTGTATCTCTCTCCCCTGGCTGGTTTGGACACTGAGTGCTTGGGGGTGAGAGGGATATGCCAGCCCCTGCAGGCTGCTCCGTATGCTCTGTTCTCAGGGCTGTTTGCCGTGCGGGCCGCAGGCTTCAGGCCTTTGAAGGGTCGAATACCATCTTTTGATTTACCATGGCTGATGGGGTATGGGAAAGCTTTACAACTGAAACACACAGAAGAGTCAAAAAAAAAAAAAAAAAAGAAAAAAAGAAAG
>VZTJ01004775.1:1074539-1100686 GCA_013397795.1 Orthonyx spaldingii
AAAAAAAAAAGAAAAAAAGAAAGAAAAGAAAAAAACAACATAGGAAAGACCTCAATAAAGACACAAATGATAATTAGTAATCAAATGGAACAGATCAAAGAAGAGAAGAGACAGCTCTTAGTAATAGTTTCAAATGACTTATAAGAAAAGCACAGTTAAATAACTCACCCCTCAAAACAGTCCTTGTTTACACACATCTATCATGGGTCAGATGCTCAGGGGATACTGACATACAGCTAGTCAGCACCAAGCATACTCAGGTCTTCAGAGGTAGTGTTGATGACTGTTTCTCACAGGTAAGGAGATTTTAGCAAGGTCGGATAACGATTTGGTTCTCGCTTGTGACATTTGGGCTGTGAACGGTCTCCATACAGAGTTAATGTGACTTAGAGTAAACAACTGGAAATGAATGGCTCTAATAAGGTGATTCTTCCTCAAATTCTGTTCTTCAACAGCAAGGTAACATTGCTTTTATGGTAGAAGGAAAGTCCTGTTTCAAGGACATTATCTGACAGCTTTATAAATCTGAAGAAAGGAGAGGTGAAGATCAGTCTGGGTTCCAACAGTCTAAACTACCCCTCTGTTGTGTCAGACATAGGAGAGTGATGACAAGCTTCCACTGATCCAGCCTGTAGTCAATATGGGGAACATTCAGCCTCACAAAAACTTCCAGCTGAAAATCTGGCACAATGTGGCATTCACATTGCTTCAGTCCCTGCTACTACACAGAATCAGCCTTCAGTTTACACAGGGGCGTCTTTACAGATTTTGTCCCTGCATTAAGCTGTCAACAACACATCTTTTCCAAACATGTATAGACCATCTGTCAAATCTTTAGGCACATCTTTTAGGTGCCAGACACTAAGAGTTGAATAGTCCACCTCTCGGCTAGGTGATGGCATAACAAATCCCAGTGAGTGCTAAAAGTGACCGATGCCAATCAGGCATACAATGTTGACAGGCCCTGAGGGAAAATATTGTTTGCCAGCATGATATAAAGAAAATTGAAAAGGAAAGAACAAGCTTTAAAAAATGATAAGTATATTCAGGATTGTCTAAATATACCCTACTCTTATTCACTTAGGGTCTAAGTCTAGGAGGCCCTGAACACCCAAAACGAGCAATTCCCCTAATTCTCATTCATTTTTAAGAAGATAGAGTCAAACAAATGGTACCTTTCTCATAAGAAAAAGTGACAATTTTTGATGAAGTCTGGCAATTTTCATGCTGTAGTACTTTTCATGTGGGAATATCAAAGGTGATAAAAGCAGCCCTTACTAAAATACTAGCACATCCCTCACAGGGTGCAAAGAATTCTCTTTTCAACAATTAGAGAAACTAAGGCTTGAAAAGTAAAAGAACTGGCTCTGGGCTACAAGAGGATACTGTAGAGTTGGGCAGGTACTCCGTTGCCCCATCACTTCTGCAACAGAAGCATGCCACTACCAATCTTTCAGTGATTAATTGTATTTTCTGAGAAAAAAAAAAAAACAAACTAGCAATAATTCCCAAGAAATTAAACATTTTGCTTGACTATTAGCAACAGCTGATTAGATCAGAAGAAAATGCAAACACATAGACACCCAAAATCTCTAGGGTTTCGTGGAAGGTTCTCTTTGCATATGTAAGGAGGCTCAACAGCAGTTCTTTCGAGCTGTTCTCCAGAGAAATCCTGCAAATCAATGAAATTTTCCTCCACTTAGAGTTAATATAGACAGAAATGGCTACCATCAGAGTGTTGTTTCTCTTTATTGAGAAGTTACTGTCATAGCTGAAGTTCATCTATTCCATCTGTCCTATAAACCAGTCTGAATAGCACAGCAACTGCTCTTATGCAGCTACAGACTCAATAATGCTTTATGCTTCTTCAGTCAAGCTAAGCAGAGCAAATATGCAAATATGGGAGTTTTTTGGTTGATGCCTTGTTTTTATTTACTAAAAGGCAAGAGTTTTTATACACCTTTAGATGGACACTCCTTCCTTATGAGACATGAACTTGTCTGATGCATCTTCTGCTCTTCACTTTTTTATTCAAAAAGTAAATAATAGGGTCTGGCTTGTCATTTCAAAGCCAAAAAAAATAGACACCAGATGCAATTTTAAAAAGCAAGATAGTTCCAGAGGACAGCTGCTGGACAAGATTATGCACTATCATGTTAGTTTTGCCTCTTTGAGTCAGAACCTCTTTTTAGTTATATTTCTGAATTCACATGAAGCAACAAGCTGCATCACTGAAAAGTGAAAGAAAGTTTCAACTCATGTATTTACATTCTTTAAAAATTTGTCATTAAGTAGAATACCTAAAGACTATAACAAAAATGAATTGAGGCTAATCTAATAGCACATTCACTCCCAATTGTTTTTGTATTATTATTGTTGGACTTGTTTCTAATTGTCTTTTTTAATTATTTTCTGGGAAAATGTAACTCTAAGGAGACAGAACACAGCCCTTTGGGATGGGGGGATGCACTTTTATTATTATTACTTTCTTTTTAATAAAGATACAACAAAAAACACCAGGCTTTTTTATTATATATATAAAATATGGCAAGCTGCATCCAATGCTGCCAAATTATGCAAAGGGCAAGGGGTTCACAGGACTTCTGCTTGCCACCATATCCATTTTTCTTCCTTTCCATGTTTACCTTTGACTGTTTTGAGTGATGCTGGATGAATGAGGGATGTAACTGATCAAAAGATGGACCAAGTAGCATGTTTCACACAGAGCTCACCAGTCCCAGACCAAGAAAGGAAACTTAAGAACTTAAAGACTTAAAACCAACACTGTCCATAACGAAGAACTGACAGCAAATCTTCATGCAGCAATGCAGAAGAGAATTTCTCTCCGCAAGAGATTATAATTATAAAAGTTTCAGCAGTTATTTTAGAAATCAATCCAATCCAGTCAAACCAACAGAAATTAAATGAAATTATTTTTTAAAAACACTAATCACAAGCCCAAACTAATAGTGAAGAGGGCAGTGGAAGGTGTTTATACGATACCTAAATTGACCATAAGTTTGACACGGCCTCCATCCAGCTCCAGGCGCAGAGTGTCAGCAGAGTCCCGTGAGGTGGTTGCCATCAACAGCCCATAAGCACGCTGAGACATGAAACGGAAGGACACATCTTCTGCTTCAGTGTGCATAACCATAGGCATGATGATCTTCATGTACATGCTGCCATCATAGCTCAAGATAGATGCCTCTGCAAGGAAGCAGCAAACAATTGCAAAAAAATGAGAAGGAGTCACACTTCTGAAGAACTCTTACATCTGCCATAGAGCACTGTATCTATAGAAACCATAGCACTTGCCACAGAAAGGTATGTAACTGGGGAAAAATGCAACAACCATTTAACTGCATCCAGAAACCCTAGGGGGAAATTTGAGCAGCAAAGAAAGATATGGTGTTCACTGCAACTGGTGACAGCAGTACCCATGGACACATAATTCCCAAGGTCACTCATGTTAGGATAGAGCCCTTTTGTGATTATGAACTAGCAAAGCCTTCGTTTTTCACATCTTACAGAAACTGCAATCTCCTTCAGTGCACTGAAGTCCAGCCTTCCCTAGCACTAGCAGTAATGACTAGAGTGAGTAGAGCTCTAATTTCTGGTACTCTTGCTGTTGCTTATTCAGAGAGGAATTTAATGTCATTGATACCACTTTAAAGACAAACAACTGTATAAAGTGAATTTCCTAATAGGCCTTTTCTGAATCAGATTTGTTCCATTTTGTGATTTTATATTTTTCCACTACTTACTAACAACCAATGTTAGTAGAGCTCTGCTGACACAACTGATGCAAATGAAGAAAGGAACAAACCAAACTCCATTGCAAGTGCCATTCAAATGAAGGAAAAGTTAGAGGCACAATGAAAACCAGGAGGAGGGGAGAAAAAAGTGAAGAAAGAAGTTATATTTTTCTATCATCTCTGAGGATGTTAAAGAAAATGGGAATTTCAGCTGAGGAAAGGAGTTAAACTTAGCATTCTCTATTTATTCAGGGTTTTGGCTGCAGAAAGTGATATTCTTCTCTAAGGGGTAGAATTAAAGTCGTGTTAGAACTGCAGCAAGAACTACAGCATGACAATCATTGTTTCATCATGGAATATGCTCAAAAGCATTTTTATCTGCAAAATTTACAAATCTACATAAATATATTCATGTATGAATTAGAGCTTTCCTATTCCCCACAGCCAACCCCTACCAAAGGCAGAGCTGTAGAGATTGCTTCATGTAGGCCTTCTACCATAAAACTACATATCAAGATCTCAGAAGAAAAATAGACTGGTTCAGCTTCCTGGAAACATGGATGGACTGCTCCATAATCCATGGATAGAGAGCTCCATAAAGTTCTGTTACCAGTACCTCATCCAGTTCAGTTCAGCTGAAGTTTTCTCAAATGATTGACTAGGATTCTCTCCAGGCAACACCATCCCCCACACCTCCCTCCAGAAAGTTAACAGCCCATCTGATTTATCCAACTGCAAAACACGTATCTGGCGTATAGATGTTCTCCTTATGTTTCAACCCTTTGTCCCATTTTGCCCAGCCGGTAAGAGCAGAACTTCCATCAGGAAACCTCAAGCTTGGCAGAGCTGAGCCTTACATCCTCTCAATGTCTAAACGATAGATGCTACAGCAGGGTAAATGGTTGGGAAACTGAGGAACAGCCAAATGTCCATGCCCTAAAGCACCCATGGCTGGCTCCAAAATGGCCAGTAACAGAAATGCGATGCAATAAATATGTAAATGAAGTGATAAATAAAGATATAAATATCAAGCTGACAAAGTGACATGGTTCCAAAACATTTGGTGGGGACCACTACAGTTGTGCTAGTGCAGCAACCCACCACACTAATAGTTGGTTTGCAGCACCTCTGCAGTCATAGGACACACAAACATATTAAGAAGAAAATTTCTCTGGGAGGACCATTAAGATGTCTGTGAACAACATCCCTACTCACCACTTTTCTTAGCTGCACTCGCCACACACTGTCATGGTCTGTACACAGAACGCTCCTTACACACATCACCCACTCAGCCATTACATTACACACGCCTCTGGTACCAGCTGCCAGTGCTGCCCTGGGGTCCCACATCTTTGTTTAGCCAAGAAACAGAGAAGGAAAGAAAGCTTCTTTTTCAAGGTGGAAGAATAGTTTCCTCTTTTCAAAGTGCAATTCTCTTCCCCCTCACGTCTGCACCTCTCACTTGCCACCCACAGCTGCAAGCTGGAACTAAATGTACTGTATATTATATATACACTCAAAGGCAATGCCTATGTACACGCAAACCTTCCTTGCTCCCTTTCCTCTCTCTCTCTGCAGATTGTATTAGAAAATGCAGCCAAGCATGAAATGGCTCTTTTGACGCCTTCAGCTCAGATGTGCCTTGCATGAAACAGCTTCTGGCCCCAGCACATGAATAGCTGTGAGAACGGGGTTGGAGGATATCAGGACGACAAGTGGGAGTAGCTGGCACAAGTGTCCCAGCTCTGCTGCTTCCTTCTCCACAGTGCCATGTATTAGGTGCTTTGAAAACACGAGTTTTTCTGCAGTGACTAGAACAAACCAAAAGCGTGGTAATAACGAGTTTCTTCCCTTCATTAAGAATTTGTGTCCTTCAGCTTTACTGATCCCATTGCCAGATAATTACTGTCCTTAGACAAGAAATCCCAACCTTTATTATTATACTTCTGTAAGGAGGACGTGAAGAACACTCAGAATTGCTGAAGATGACATAAAAGTCTGGACAGTGTTTCAGCTGGCATTCCACTAGTAGCCTAAATCAGGTACTACTGTCCCTTGTCTAGCCAGTCTGCTACAAACACAATGCAGTGAAACCTCATAACAATTAAGTAGGAAAAATAAAACATCTTGAAATAGTTGACACAGCCTCCACACAACCACAGGAGACAATTTTCTGTTCTTGTGTGTGCTTTATACACTTGATATATTTCAGAAATAACAAGATTTCATTCTCACTTTGCAAATCTCCGTCTGGAGTATCTGGAGCCTTTCAGCACGTATTGCAAGCAGACCATTCCCTCCAGCTATGAAAACACCCCGTCAGAGGAGGGTATTGCCCAGTAGCGGTCATACAAATGAAAGCTATTTCCTTTTCCTGACAGTCAGTCCCCAAAGCTCGAGAAAAGCATGTTACAGCTGAGCAACACATACAGCAAATCTGCTCAGGATTGAACGTAACCTGGCAACAAGTACGTGACCTCAGCCTTCCAGACACCTGTGCCGGCAACTTCTGCCTAAATACAGGCATCCATTCAATTGTCCTCAGCCATCTGCAGCAATGGGACTGGAAAGCTTTGTTTAGCACGATAAATACAGGCAGCAGCACAGTTATCCAAGTTTAAAATACATGCACATTTCTGCCACTCTTCTACTTTTAGGGTAGTTATTATATTGGGTGCATAGGAGCAATGTGTGAAATCATGTCTGAGACCCCCACAGATTTGTACAGACAAAAAAACTGAGTGGCATTTATTTGTGATCCCAATGCCAGAAGCTCCATTGCCATTAGCTTGGAGATGGGAAGGGGAAGAAACCAGGTGCTGGTTCAAAACTGCTCTGACATAATGCCAGAAATCTGTGAAAATCAATATGTTATTAGGAGCAATTAGCTTCCCAGTCTTGTGCTCTCAGACCCTGCCAGGTTTAATTTTACACTTAGCATCCAAAGGAGCAATTCATTGCTGCTTCCCCACAAGGCTCTGCATAAACCTCCTAGGGAGATGGAAGAGACGTATTCTTAGCATACAGACAGAAAATTACGCAAGACCTCTTCATGCTTTTTCTCCTGCTTTCTAACCTCTTTCTTGTATTAATCTCCATTCCTTGCCTCTTTTCTTTCTTCTCCCTTTTACTTTTCCTGTAGTCTCCTGTTCTTCCCTGTGGTCTTTTTCCTCTGCCTCCCAGACTACAATATAGTGCAGTTTCTTACTGAAATTTTCTGAAAGGTGACAGTGAAAAAAGAATTTAAAATATCCACACTTCATGAAAGCTGAAGTCCCCAGGGACAGCAGTTCAGGACACATGACATTTTCCCCAGCCACATTTGTGAGACCAAAATGTTTAGACCAAACATTTCCACGTTGTCGCGGAATCAAATATTCCTGAAGTGCCTAAGCTTTGTATCCGCAAACCAGACAACACTTTCCTGCAGGCATTGATTGCACAGCTCACCTCCTGCCCTCACATATCCACTAGCAGACATATGGCACCAAATACAAAATGGGTTTTCTGAAAACCAAAAGTGCACTTTAAAACAAAACAAAACAAAACAAATGTAAAATAAAAAAGAACAAGAAATCCTCGTTCCTGTCCAAGTGGATTCCATACAGATGAGTTTCAACAAAAGAAGCCTGGCAAGTAACTTGGGAAGCCCAAATGTACTCACTTAGACTGAATCTGACTAGGACCCAGGAGATAATGCTCCTGTTTTGGTAGAAAAGAGATGATGGGAAGTTTAAGTGCTCACAAGCTGTTAGGACTTTGCATATCATCCAACAGGATGGGTGCCAGAAGCTGTGAAGTTCCCTGTGCCAGTCCCTTGCTGCCCAGGGCTGTCCCACACACACACAAAGATGAGTGGGACAGATATGCAGATGGGGGCCAGGTTCAACTAAAACGCCAGGAAACCTCATGGTGATGAGGCAGGTCCATGGTCATGCCAGGAAGTCAATCTGCTGGCCAGGGTTAAGAGTGATTGTCAGGCAGGGCCACAGTGACAGGGTTGGACATGGGCCTGGCTTGGCTGCACCCATGGCTGGGCACACTGTGGGGACCCGGAGACTGGCCCTGCCAGCATCACTGAGTGGGGGAATGATGGCCATGGGGGCTGCCATGGGGCCCTGGGCCATGAGCAGGGTGGGGGAGCCCCAGTGGCCAGGCAGGGCCTGTTGGTGCCCTAAGCGTGCTGCTGGTACCATGCTCTGGGACTGCTTCTCATTGACCCATAAGAAAAGTCCGTGTTTGTTAAATGTGCTATGACACCTTTTGCAGTAAACTGAATTTTCCCTGGATATGTCCTATCTCAGTGTCACTGGACTTCACCTTAAACTTAGCCCACCAAACAGGAAAGAGCAATTTGAAGGGATGTAAATGTAATTCACTAGCACCAAGAGGGGCAATCACAGAGAACACAAAACCATCTTTACAAACCTGCCTAAACTGAAACATTACATTAGAAATAAGAATGGGCATTATTAGTCTAGCAAAATACCCTGCAAAAAAAAAAAAAATCACTAATAAGCCACTGATAAGGTTTACAGTGCTAGTGAGAACAAAGCTATTCTGCTTTAGAGATTTCAAACTGACAAGATGTCAATAGTACTATTATGAGTTGTTATCCACTGGAAACTCATGAAGATAAAACAGTAAAAATCTTGAACACACAAGAGCTTGGATACAGCCACAGAAAAGTAGAGAAATCAGACTAGTTTTGCTGGTACTTAATCCCTCTGAAAGACCAAAGTATTTTTTGAACATCAATCCAAGTTTTTCTTGGCTTCAAATTAAGATAATGCCTTCCTTCTCTGCTCCCAAGTGGGTATACAGGTGCTTTACAAAAGGATCTTTCTATCCTGAAACTCAGTATATCATTATTCCAGCTCCCTCACTCTATTTTAGAGTAAGTAAACCCCTTTCTACTCAGCTTCTCCTAGCTTTTATTTTCTAAAACTTGCCTCTCCCACTTCTCATCTCTGTCTTCTTTCTGACTTATATACTACTTTCTTAAATTCAAATTTTCCAATTTGAATAGCACGTCAATTAAGACCAAACAAGCACTTAAAGTAGAGTAATTACATAAGACACCCTTATCAGTGCAATGTGCACAAAATAGTTCCAAATGAATAGCAAATGGGAGACATAAGAGAGCAAGCTCCAAGGCATTCGTCACATTTTCGGGGATGCAAGAATACTGGTGGAGCAGTAATAATAATTGACACTTATAAGACCTCTGCTACAGACAAAAAATTGCTACCAGATGTTTACATAGGCCAGATCACATTCAGATGAATATTCTTCATCAAATACATTTTTTCAAAACCTTGCAAAATTTATTTCATAACATTAATTAAAACATTTCATTTCTGGGCCTGAAAATAGCCTAGAAGTGTGGGCTTCATATAAAAGAAAAAATTCCTGAAGAAACTTGAAGTGTAAACCACGCCTATTTATTTATCTAGAAAGTCAGAAGATAATAAATACTCTATTCACCAATTTCCTTTCCATACCACTGTCTCCTCCTCTTCCAGTATATCTCTTCTATCCCTTCGAGGTCTTCCCAACCACATAACTAAAGTCTGCAGATAATATTATTGACTAAGTATCCACAAAATGGAAGACATAAAAAAAAACTAGGTAAAGAAGGCCAACAAAGTATCCTTCTTCAGACAAAAAAAATTACCTTAGAGTTTAGACTTTGAAATTACTTTGGTTACGAACAGAAGTAATTCTGATTTTTCTTTTTAAAACAGCACTAATTTTCTTTTTTGAATCCAAAATTAACACCTTGCTCTTCTACTTCAATATTATAAAGTGTGTATATTATACCAAAATCCTGTAAAGCTGTTCTGATAATTTTCATCTTAATGTGGATTAAATCTCAAGGAACTAGTTAAAACTGTGTAGCTTCTACCATTGTAATGTAAAATCCCACAAGAGTTTTGCTTGTCTATACCAAAAGCTTCAATGAAGCCTTTTTAAACTGACCTAGGGAACGTGGTTCCCAAATCCCAAATACTGGGGACATGGATCCCAAATCTCTCTCCATTAATAAACCTCTCTAACATTTGTGGTCTGGATTCTAGCTTTGCTTAACTTCTGTATCAATAATCAACTCTCCAACTCTGCAGGTTAACCTGTAGCTACCCTACAAAGCAAGATGCACCCGTTTCCATCAGGCATCAGGTTTGGTATGCCCTTCCTACACTCCTGTTGTCACCACACACAAAAGAGTATGAGCTAATCAAGGGGTTTTGTCAGGTGGGGAGTTAACAAAAAAACAAATTGCTGTACTCCACAAGGAAAGGCAAATAAACTTCGCTTCTCCTTTCTTTGGCCTGTAATCATAAAAAACTGGCCTAGGGAGGAGCTGTAAGAGCACTGAGTACCACAGTGGAAATATTTGCAGACAGAGGAAACTGTAGCTTGTAAATGTTATTGCTAGCCCTGGGAGGTGACGAGTGAGGTTATATTGCCATACTGAAACTTGGCAGAGACCCAGAAGAAACAAGAAGGAGCACATGGGCTTTTCAAATCTACTCCAAATGTCACTCTAACATTTACAGAGCTGTGTACAACTATTTGGGAAGAAATCTCTGGCAAGAAGGCTAAGACTAGAAGAATAATTGCTCCTCAATATAAAGGAGCATAATGGGGAAACCTGCTACTAAAATGATAGTTTGAGAGTTTGCATTACTATGGGTGGCACTTTAGAAAATGACGCGACTTCTGTTTAGTTCAAACATCTTTGAGTCCTCTTCATGGCACTGTCAAGCTACATGAAGCATTTGATCACTACCTCCTGAGTAGTGTTCACTGAGAAAGGGAGATTACAGCAAAAACGTGTGATTTATCTCAACGTACAGTCAAAAAAAAAGAGGTAGCAGACACAATTTGTAGCAAGGGAAAATTGAGAAAATTATAAGGAAAAAATTACACAGTAAGGGCTGCCACACACTGCAACGGAATAGCTGTAGAAACCCCAATCCTGGAAATTTTCAAAATTCAACAGGATAATGCCTTTAGCAATCAATTCTGCTCTTCAAGTTGGTCTCACTTGAAGAAGGTGGTTGGGACAACAACTTCCTGAGATCTCTTTCAACCATGATTGTTCTATTCCAAGTGCCAAAATGCCCTGATTTCACTGGATATTGCACCTTTTCACAGACATCACCTTACACCTGCAAATGGCTACTGATTTGAGATGAAAATGATTTTGTCTTGTGAGTTATGGCATTGAGGGGAATGCCTCTTAGAGCATGTTGTCAAGACTAAAGAGACAGAAGATTCAAAACAGTGCTTTCCTGCAGCCATTATATGTCCTTGGGCAAATTCTTTACCCCTGCCGAATCATCTCCGAGCATTTACGGTTTGGAACCCAACATGTTATGACACTACTAAAGACATCTGATTGTTGTGCTTTCAGTCCTTTTCTCCCACCATATGGGAAAGCTACTCAAAAGGCAGTTATCATGGCTTGAATGGGTGTACTCTTTGCTGGGTGAAAAACTGGCTGGATGGCCAAGCCCAAGGAGTGGTGGTGAATGGAATCCAGTTGGTGGCCACTCACAAGTGTTGTTCCCCTGGGCTCAGTATCAGGGCCAATTCTTTCTATTATCTATATCACTGATGTGGACAAGGAGATCAAGTGCATCCTCAATAAATTTGAAGAAGACAGTAAGTTGGGCAGGAGTTTTGATCTGCTGGAGGGTAGGAATGGATATGGACAGACTGGAACAATGGGCTGAGGCCAACGGCATGAGGTTCAATAAGGCAAAGCACAACACACCCATGCAGTGCTACAGGCTTGGGGAACAGTAGCTCCCAAACCGTTCAGCAGAAGGGGACTTGCGGGTGCTGGTTGAGGGGCAGCTGAATATGAGTCAGCATGTGCCCAGGTGGCCAATGGCATCTTGGCCTGCATCAAAAGCAGTGTGGTCAGCAGGACTAAGGCAGTGATTGTCCCTCTGTACTCAGCTCTGGTTAGGCCACTCCCTGAGTGCTGTGTACAATTTTGTGCCACTCACTTCAGAAACGACACTGAGGTGCTGGAGCAAGTCCAGAGCAGGGCAACAGAGCTGGTGAAGGGTCTGGAGCACAAATCTGATAAGAAGCAGCTGGGAATTGGGTTTGTTTAGTCTGGAGAAAAGGAGGCTCAGGCAGGACACTCACTGCTCTCTAAAACTATCTGAAAGGAGTTTGTGGTGAGTTGGGGATTGCTCTCTTCTGTCATGTGTCAAGTGAAAGGATAAGAGGAAATGGCCTTAAGTTGTTCCAGGAGAGGTTTAGATTAGATATTAGACTTTTTTTTTTTTCCACTGGCAAAGAGGTTAGGCATTGGAATAAGTTGCCCAAGGAAGTGGTAGTCACCATCTCTGGAGGTGTTCAAGAGGCATCTGGATGTGGCACCTGGGAATATGACTTAAGGGTGATTATGGTGGTGCCGGGTTGACAGTTGAACTGGATGATTCTGAAGGTCACCTTCAACCTTGATGATTCTTTGATTCTGTGGTCATCAGTCTATCACCTCTGAAAAGCAAGGCTGTAATGTAAACTACATTCATAATCTTTTTAAAATCCATAAACAACCTTTCCTCAGTTCTGTTTTGCCAATACTGGAAAGAAAAACTAACTACTATTGCTTCTGGCTGTTGGTTTAAGGAAGGTTCAAAGCATTAGACAACCCTCAATTTCCTTTTCTTCCTTTTTCTCATCTGACAGTCCCAAGCCCCTGAACTTCGGAAATTCCTGGAAGAGGTGTGTTAACAGAACAGGGAGCAAATGAAAACCATGGGTCTAAAAACTGTAGGTCAACCTTGTTCACACCATACTGGTTTTGAAAAAGCAAAAATTCTTCAACCCAGTCAGTGATTTAGGGCCAGAAGTGAAACATTGTCATGCTGAAAATAAGTAGGCGGAGGAACTACGTAGCTATTTATAACTCATATAAGGCAAGCAGCTTCATGGAACCAAGAATGCCACAACACTCACAAAGGCTGGAAAATAGGTCATCTTTGAAGGGAAGCCCAATACAACAGAGCAGGTAGTGATTAGGAGGGTAACAACAGCATACATGCTGTGGAAAAATACAGGATAATATGTAATCTGGGGTTTCAGACTAAAACTTCCAAACTTAAAATACAAGATAAACCAAGCTGAGTTTATAATACTAGGATCTGCAGGAAGGTCCCTTCAGTGCCTTTTCTTCTCCTATCACAGATCTGCTGTCTTCCGTAAAAACATTCGAAAACGACTAATCTGAGGGTGGTGGCCATTTGAGAGCAGCGCTCAGTCAGCGCAGCAGAGACAGTGCCGAAATGATGACACTGATTTCCAGGCATCCCACAGGCTCTGTCCATTCCTAATGAAGTCATCAGCACAGATGCAACAGCCAGATCTGTTCACCCAGCTAATTGTAACCACTGTTCAATTATTGGAACCATGATAAAGAGGCAAAAAGAAGCAGAAACTAGTAGCTGGCAGGGAATGACAGCTGATATTGCCAGGATCATGAAGGCTGAAGCAAGAGCTATGTGTTCAAGCTTGTAAATTTCACTAGCAGATAAAAGAAATTTAGTCCTATTTTCAAGTAACAAACACTGCTTCTTGAAAACATGATTGTACCCCAGAACAAATTCCACTTTACGACTCTGGTACCTGTAGATAAATGTTTTTAAAATAAAAGGAATTTCAGATAAAAATTGAAGAAAAAAAGAATTGGCATGGATATGTAAGGTGGTTATGTACTAATGATGACCCAAATTACATGGAATTTCAGTGGTTGGACAATCACAGGAATGTCCATGAGCTGTCCCTCTCTGACTCCAAACACAACTAAGTGCAGTTGCTGTCTTACAAAACCAGTATATTTTGGTAAGGACACAGTTAGAAATTCATAGTCCATAACACTGGTTATAATTATCACATAGTTATTAAACTCCTACAAGCCTATCTCAAACGCCAAAGGCATTTGCAGGATCTACAGTGCCAGACTTGTACTGGTCCAAGTGCCTACACTGGCATTCAGTGAATGGGTTTACAAATAACAGTAGCCGGCACAAACTCTCAGTTCAAAACTCAAAGCTTTGGGTTCATGGAGAAGAGACTTCCATTAATCTTTTTCTTCTTCTTTGAGCTCCAAGAGCCTCCAGTGATCTTGATGGGAATTGTACATGATAATAAATCCTGCTTTTTGTTGAAGCCATGAAGATTTAGTCAGCATTGACAACTTCTATAGGATTCCCCAGTGAAAAGAACTGTAGATGTATAAATTATGACAGCAGCTGTGACCCTAAAGCTTTCATATTCACCACTGTGAAGCCCATTTTATTCACTTTGAAATTCAGGGCAGCAGTCAGAATGCAATGAAGAGTGTCATACTCCAAAAGCACCAGCCTGATGTCACAGTTAAGCAAAGCCGAATTTTCTTTAGCTGCTTCTATTGCAGACTTACTGAGACAGCTGCTGAGGCCTGAGACTATTCCTACTCAAAACAAGACCAACTTTCAATGTTGAGCCAATGTCAAAACAAGAAGCACCCGAGAGAATTTGCTGAGAAAAGGGAATTATTTATTTAAATACAGCTTTTATATACAAAATGACCGCTCACTGGGATTGGCCACAGCCATCCGCCCCCCTAGCTGATTGGACGGAACTCTGACTGTCTGTTTTGAAAACAATTCAGCCAAAACATGGACTTATCTTCATATTTACAATTCTCAAAGAGGAATTTCTCATGGGAAAGCAGACTGTGCTGTCACAACCAACCAAATCTTAAAATCACCAGGTATCTTAGACAGAAAATGCTATTTATGTGCAGAAGATCTTCAGATCACCTTCTATGGTGACTATGACTTTTGCTGAAATGCCTAGATCTCACCTGCTCCTAACTGAAATTGGAAAGCTGTCACATTGTCACCCCATATCAAGACACTTGCATCCACTTTACAGATAAGATGTAAGAACGTACCCACATCCTGTATTGTTCTCTTTATACTAGACATAATGAAAAACTCCAAGTTAAGAGAGCTTTAATGGTGAATAACCGGTTATTTACCCTGTCTAAAGCACTTCTGGCCACTATAATACAGTCCAGAGGGACATTTACTCTCTGGATTGCTAGCAGCAAACTATATGCACTGTATATTATTACAACATTTCTGATCCATTACATGAAATTGTGTCAGATTAAATGCAGCCTATCAGGGAAGAGGTCTCCTAAGACCTGAAAACTGCCTCAAACATAAAATTTAGTGTCTGCTTATCAGTGACTGCACCTCCTGCATGACATCACCTTCCATACACCTTCACTCAATGCTAGGTAGCACACCTGCAGAATGAACTGGGAAGGAACTCTGCCATGAGTGGGCAGGTAATAAAAAGCTTCACTTTACTGTGGTCTTTTCAGGTTCTATAGGTTTTTGAACATTTTCTTTATGAGACTGAGAACCTGAAATACTCACAGAGCAAGAGGAAGGAATAATTGGACCTCCACCCACGTCAGGGTTGAAACTCTTGTACTGTTCACAAAAGCATTAAGGATGGTATAGTTATCTGTACCATCTCTGTCTCAAGGATGGGGTGATAAATTCAAACATCAACCACTCATTCCTAAAGACCAGCGTTCAGAAATTCCTTAGACAGAGAAAAACAGGAATTTTGTAATCTCAAACTAAGACGGGTTTTTCCACACCCAAAAATCACTGTTTAGAATGACCTGCAGGGTTGCCTGTGCTCTGAGGAAGTCAGGGACAAGGAGAGGAATAAATCTACCCATCACAAGTATAACATGTTTGCTAGTCTGGGTGGTAGACAGAATGTGCAATCTCTAAGAATGGATTCTCAATCCTAATAAAAACTTAGGTGTTTGATAAAAACATCAACAGCCACAGTCTTATGCTCTGTACAATGGAAGAAACAGTTTGCTTTCACCTAAAATGTCTTCCAGGCCCCCAAGCACAGAAGAGATGGAACTAGGAGACTAAATTGCAAAACCCATCCCATTTAGTTAAGTGGGATCACAGGTAAGAGCAGGGCAGTTAATCACTACCTATTTGCGGAAAATTACCCATAAAGGATATTAGATGCACAATTTTTTTACAGTAATTAGCTCTTGTTGATATGAATATGAAATAGGTACCTAGTAAGAGTTACCAGTGTGACAAAAGGAAGAAAATTAATCAGAACACAGATGGAAGCAAAGGTAAATTTGGGGGATGGACAGTTCAGATATATGTTTGGAGGACTGGAGAATGTTTTCGCATGTATTATTTGGCCAAATCTCCAAAGTGTATCAGAGAAAGTGAGATTATTAGAACAGAGTCCAACACAATTTAACAAAGCATGGTAAAAGCAGATGGGAGCGTGGCTATCAGATTAACTTTGTATAAAGGCTGTGGCAAATCCATCATGAGGTTTTCCAGGCTCTGAGAAAGCCTGACCAGAACTGGCCCTGCCTGCAAATTGTGTTTACTTCAAGGATGAAAATTTTCTCTTCCCTCATTATACAAGGTCAAAAAAGTGGTAGGGGAGAGAGTCTGACATTTTCTACTCTCTCAAATCGTATTTCTCTATGGTGGTAAAAGCCATTAATTATTACCAATTAAAACTGGGGAAGAAGAAAAAAAAAAGCAGTTACATCCGAAGGCATTCTTTCACTCTTTCCACTTCTTGTTGCTAGCCCCTTCTCTTGGGCTGTCTGCAATCTGCACCCCTACTGTTTCTGTACCCACAGGGAAGGGATGAGAAAGCCAGGCTGCAACTCTGCAAAGGCAGCCTTCAGCTGCAGGGAGAACAGCCTAGTGCTGCACAGGCAAGCAGGAGTAGTTAGGAACAGCTGGACAGATGTGCCCCTCCCATCTGCCCACAAAGGAGTCACACAGTCAAGCCCAGGAGATAACAAGCACTCCAAGTTCTACAAGGACACAATGGTAGGGGAAGCCAACAGCTGTTACTTGTGGCTGAAGCATGGTAGTGGAATCTCCTGCGAAACCGGTATCAAGCCTTAGTGTCCCAGATGGCTTCCAATTTGAAAAATATTTGTGACGCCACCCAGAAGCCTTCCCACAAGAGATGTAAAGTTGAATTAACGCCAATATAAGGAAACAGAAGAAGTCATAGTCTGGAAGTTTCTACATTCTAAAGGATCCTGTACAATTTCAGAAATTATTTAGACAAAAATTATTTTGTAATAACAGGAACTGTTTGAGTCTGACTGTAACGGCTGCCTATTGGGACATTTTCCATTTAAATTTGCGTCCATTCCAAAAAATAATCTAAACCCAACTATCTGTATGTACTTCACCTGTCAGATTTCCCCCTCCTACTGTTCATGACATCAGAATATGGTATGTCTTCTTTTCATATCTTTCATATTTTTCTTTCTCCTGTTACTGTGCAAAATTCCAATGCAAAAACAGCAAGCTACCTGCACCAGGAAATAAACAAAGCCCATCAGAAAATTCTTTCTTGCAAACTAAAATAAAATTTCATTATATTTTTCAAACCTGTTCTTCTTCCAATTTCCATCCAACTGTGCAAATGAGAATATGCACAGTGCTTCCAAATACACAATACCATAATCTTCAATGACAGTTAAGGGCTGACTTATCCTCCCCAGCAATTTTATCAAGTCAGAACAAGATTCAGCACAATATCAAAGCAACAACAGTTGTATCTAGTCACATTGCACCCTTTCCCCTGGGAAACACAGTTACACCTACAGCACTTGGCCTTACACACTATATCACTTCTTTACACTGCATAAACACCTCCTGTGTTGGCCAGACTGAATATCACAAAGGGAGGAATACAGCAGCAAAATTCATAACCAAAGGAAGAGAGGCAAAGCCCTCACTCTTCCAAACAAAGTCAAGCACTGAGCAACCAGCGTTCAAGACACATTTGGACAATACTCTCAGACACACAGTATGACTTTTGGGGTTGTCCTTAGCAGAGCTAGGAGATAGACTCGATGATCCTTGTGGGTCCCTTCCAGTTCAAGATAGTCTAAGATTCTGTGATCTATGGTGTTTAAACTGCCATCTAATGGTGAGACTGTAACTTTGAAGCAGGCAGAGCAGACAGCACACAAGGAAACAAATGCTGCTTTGACCTGCAGCTCTTGGATTCAGATTGACAATCACCTTTTTCAGCAATATTTAATTATATGCTGCTTCCTACAGCACTAGCTGCTGGTGAAGCAAAAGTGTATGTTTTAAGTGACAAAACATATCTTCATCAGGGATGTGATTACTGTCTCAAACTGCCAGATTTGATTTCCTGTTTTATGCCACAGATAAGAAGCTGCACAACAAAGAATATAATAATGCCAAAGTTCAGTCTTGGATTTTTTGAGGACTGATAATGTCATCTTAATTTCTGATGAAAAACATACCAACATTGAACAAGTACAGAAATGCTGAGTTAAACCATCTACATTACTCCAGTGATATAGATTTACTGGACATTTCAGCTATTCCAGAACCAAATCACTTTCAGTCACCTATCATTTACCTCATGATCTGGTGGTACAGGTTCCAAATCACTTTCCTTGTGACTCAAGTATGGGCAGAATTTGTGGCCTTACTAGCACCTAAACCAAAGGAAGTTAGTTCAGAACAGTCAATATTTGCCTTTCCACTTTACTTAAACTGTAATTAATAATACTTCTTTATTATGCTTCCACTGATCCCCTAATAATTGTAGAATCATAAAATGGTTTGGGTTGGAAGGGACCTTAAAGATCATCTAATTCCAGCCCCCTACCATGCAGAGGGACCTTCCACTAGACCAGGTTGCTCAGAGCCCCATCCAACCTGGCCTAATAGTGGTGGCCTACTATCTAAAGCAGAAGGACACAAATTAGTACTCTTGAGATCTATTCAACAAATCACTTTGTGATTTTCCTTTATTTGATCTGAAAGAAGGAAAGAATGTCATTTACCTCTCTTCAGCAACACGTGTTAGATTCTCACTTAAGCAATCATTACAAAGTAAGCTAAATATATTAAAAGGAGGTTGAAAATAGCAAAATAAAACCTAATGAGCTCTTGTATTGAAGGTACTATGTGTCAGGCACAGACACATTTGGAATCCACTTCTGACAGGTTATTGACATCTAATTCCACACTATCACCAAAGACAGCTCAATTTATTCCCCTTTTTAATGTGCAAGTGAGAGCCAGAGAAAGCTGTCAGACTCATTTAATGAAAGACAAGTACCTAGAATACATATAGAAAAAATGATTCCTTCATAAAACTCTCTCTCCAAGTCATTCAAGAGTTTAGAAGCTCAGAGCTTAATACATGAGCCATCATTCCCCATATCGCTGGAGAAAAGGGATGTTCAGCTCTTCAGCCACAGAAGCCAGCATGTGGCCTCTCTTGTCCAAAGAAAGAGACACTTCTATTTTCAATATAAAGTGAATCACAGGCTCTTACACTGGGCTCAATCACAATCCTGAAAGTTCAGTACAACATCTGTATTCAACAGCATACTCTGCTTTCTCCTAAGGGTTCCTGAAGGGCTGCAAGGGTATGGGGAGAGCCCAGAGGGTGGAAAAGCTGTGTATATTAAGGAATTAATACACTTCAGTATATATTTTAAGTCTGTTTGAAGACAAAAAGAATGTCAAGCTTTTCCCCAAAAGGGTTGCTAGCAGGAATTTAGCAAACCAAGCGAGCCAGCAGTTGCTCAGTGAGCAGAGGATGGAGGTGCAGAGGCCACGGGCCCCAGGGGCTGGTGCAGTTGCTCAGACACTTTGGGAGGGGGGCACAGTGAGGGGCGCATGTGCTGCCTGAGGCCGTTAGATGGCGAAGGAGGCTGCAATTGTTTCCTCGCTTGTGCCACTAGTGCTGAGAAGTACTTGTTACGTGTTTTTTTTAAGGAACAGCGGTGTGGCTCCTCCTGGGGTAGAAGAGAAAGCAGAGGCACGTGGCAAATCCCGGTCGGCTTTCTGTGCTGTGTCATTGCTACCAGCTCTCACTGTCACTTGCTGGACAAAGTCCCAAGTTTCCAGACTCATCTGCACAAGTTCTGGATCAGCAAGGGCTATTTCAAAAGAAGCTTTTCCTAATTTACACCTGTAAAGGATTAGACACAGCTCTACACCACAACACAACCACAAAGAACTGTTTTCTAAAATAAGCAGCTGACGTACTCTGACCAAAGAGGAAAAAGAGTAGGTCGCCTCACAGGATGGTTTCCCTGTCCTCAACTCCTGTTATTTGAAGTTCTTCACATGATTTCAAAGCATTAAGATGCACTCAGGAATATCTTTTGAACTGGCCTACTTTCACAGCAGAAACTGAGACAGAAATAGAAGACAGCTCATCCACTGTCACACTGCAAAGCCAGGACAGGGCAGGGACACAACCCACTGTCCACATCCGCTGGGCTGCTGTCCTCCACTTTTTGGATGATCCAAGAGCTACCTGCCACCTTGTTGTACTTTTCATCAGACAGACCCTGAAAAATTCTCAGAATATCAAACATGTCAAAATAAAGAAGAGGTCAGTAATTCATTTGGAAACTGGAAAATAATCCACAAGCCTAAAAATAATCTAAATCTGTAACGGAAAGGGGACTGATCTTGACATCACTTGAAACATAGATGGTAAGACTCTATAGATACAACACCTGTTTCTCTTTCAAATTCTGCAGATAGAGAGAGACTCAAAAGGGGAAGAATTGAGGCACAAGACAGTTTTTTAAGATTTCAATTAGCCTTTTTTTTTGGACTAGGATTTATTTACTGCAGAGTTAAGCATCTCTCATAGTTACAGATTCTCTATTTATATCTGCTAACTGTGCAAATTTCCTGGTTCTCTGATTCCAGGCCAGCTGCTGGGCACAGCTGTGCTCCAACAAAGGCACCAAAACCAGCAGGATTGCTGTGGGACTGTCATACTTCCCTAATTTCATCTGCATCTGGAAGAGGAAATCACAGTGCTTTTCTCACCCACTCCTGACACAGCTCAACAGAACACCACCAATGTAATTAAAAGGAAAAAAACCCTCAGTGATAGACTGCCAGTGTGAGAAGCTCCCAAGCTTCCATAGCTTTTAAACATTGCACTAAAACTTCCTGCACAACATACAAGGTTGCCAACACAAAGAATACAGGAATCTAAGTGAACAGTCACCTGCAAAACTTTTAGACAGAGGACATCCTGTGAGCGATTTGACATGTGGAGAGATCAAGGCATAGAAATGCAGGCAATACAGAGTCTGGCAACAAAGAAGCTTCTGTTCAGTGGGAAGAGGGGGAAGTAAAAGCAATGTAACTAGGCAGAGTACCAACATTCCTCATAACACACTGCAGGCTGTATGACCACACACGGTGCTTTGTGGTATCTCAGTCTTGAAGTGGGTTTTAGAACACGAATTTCATATTTCTGTGGGCATCAAGTCCAGGAATGCAGCAAGATCAAGCCTGCACCCAACAGAGGGGACTTGCACAACCTCCTCCTGGCATGCACTAGTGGCTACCTGGAGCCTGTCCCTGCTTCCCCCAACCACTGGCTGTCCTGAACACCATCCTTACTTAATGGCCACTTCACATCCTGAGCACCTTACTTACATATTTGGATTTTACTCTATGAGCTGATGGGCCCCTAAGCACTACAGGGGCCAATGCTGGAGTTTGTCAGGATTTACTGCTTTTATTTATCAAAACCTACTTGATTTGCCAAAGATCAAACAAAGTCCGTGACAAAGCAGGACTAAATGCAAGTGACCTAAATGGTGGACTGTTTTTGTTGTTGTTTTTGGGGTTTATGCAGATGAACAATATTTGTCATGACAGCTTGTCAGTCAGAAAAGCCTCTGTCCTACATCTGCCACGATGATGAACAGTTAGCAGCATATTTGCTGCTTCTACTCATGCACTGGCTGGAGAGAATGAGCCTTACACCAGGCTGTCCTTAGCAGCAACCTGGAAACAACACATGTCCCTCTTCTCTTTGCTTCTCTTTCTCATGAGTCTGTGAATACCTCTTCTAATTGAGATTTGAGTTTAGGATTTGAAGGTTTTTTGGCAACAGCTTTTCCCTACAGTGCATTTGACAAAACCTTCCTTAGCAACAGTCTTTTCTCATCTGATACTATAACACACACCACATAATATTGTTTCTAATTTGCCTAAACACGGAGTTCTTTCCACAATTCTTTGAGATGTAGCAAAGAAGTTGAAGTATTGAAATGTTGTTGTTTTTACACTATTAACTATTCTATCCTTCTAATTCAGTAGGAGTTATTATAACAACTAATTACATTAAGAATCAAACAAAACTTACTTTGGTAATCAGTGTCTTGCATGTCATATAAATTTATTCATGTGCTTGCTAATTAGGAAGACATATCCAGTCATTAACAGGATTTAGAAAGGAAAATAGGTCTTTGGAAGTTTTGAAGTTCCAGGTTATAATTCTGAGGCATACATTTCACAGATCCATACAAGCTAGAAGCAAAAGAGCTGGCTAGATCATCAAGCTCCCTTCTCTTCCTGTCCTTTTACAAAGCATATTTCATTTAAGCCTGGCCTTGCTTTGCTGTTTTAGCCATCCTAATTTCCAATATCTAACAGATGAGATTTCCACCCTTTTCTATGATTCCTGCTTTAGCAAAATAAAGCAAAAACAAACCGAGCTCATTGCTGTGATGGTATCATATTCATCCTTTTCCTTTCTTAATTTAACCAAATATTTCATAATAAGTGTTCTGTGAAGTTCCTTAAACGATTCCCCTTCCTTGAGAAGGCAGTCCTCCCATCAGAGCTGATTCATCATCCTCTCCTTAGGTTATCATTTTACCAAGCAATATGTACTGAACTCTTATAATCTTTCTCCACAATTCTTCCCTTCAGACTCCTGATTATATTTCAACTTATTTTGCCAATTTCCTTCATATTGTTGGATTTCAGTCTAACCTGCTCAACAGTGCTTTCTTTACACCTTTTATACTTGTATTTCCTGAATATACATTTCTATTTGTGTGACTAGGAATACTTCTAACTAGCACAGGTGTAGCTGAGTACCCAGTGACACTTCATTAATACACAATTTAAGTGGTGAGGAGTTGATATTCAGGCTTTATTATCTTGGCAAAGGTCAATGGGTAAAACTATTTAAGGCTCCTTTCTTGTGTGCTCTGTAAATCTCATATCACTATTGAGTTAAATGCATCCAGCCAATCGCTGACACACCATACAAAATTTCATCATTTGTTTAGTGCTTTATAAAGGGCAATGAATAATTTTACCTTTTCAATGCCAAAGAACCTAGGAAGTTTTTTCCCCCTGAGTGGCTCAAGTACTACAGCATTTTATCTATAAAAGGTTGCTTGTGTACCTCAAAAAAATACAGCATTGTGTCTAAACAACCACACAAGGATTGCATTAGCACTGCAGGTGTAAAAAAACAGCACAAGACAGAAAGTCACTGATATTTTAAAAGAAAATCTCTGACCTTTATGGAACTTTAAGACACATTGCGGGTCTAGGCAATGTTGTTCTTTTGGGGATATGAACTCAAAATTATTGACACAAAACACCAAGAGCTGCCCCCATTTCTGTACTAATGAAGAATAAAATACTCTGTCTCAAGTAGCAATAACAGGAAAATTAATTAGATAACACAAAAATAAGTACCATTCACTAGGTTAGGTTTTCTACCTGTTCTCATGGCAGTATGTCCATTAAGCTTAAGAAAAACCATGAAACAGAAGGTCAAATATTAGCAAAAGAATAAACATTTTTCTGGTCTTCAGCTTTTCTCATCCTAGAATCTGAAGGTCTTAGTGATTCATGAATTTTTCCACATTACAACCCTTTTATGATTTCGGAAAGTCTTAAGTACCTGGCTTTTTGGGAAGTTTTTTTGCAGCTGGGGAAGATAAGGCACAGAAAAATGAACTTGCCTGTAGTTATATGAGCCAGAAATAGAATTCTAAGGCATGCCTACATTGCATACTTTTGTGAAACACCAAATTATTGATGTCCCATATACATCAAGGCTTGTTTTGTGAGAAGCCCAGACCAGACTTACTCAGCGGCCTGGCAGCAATGTTGAATTGACATGACACAACTCACAGCTCATCTGCAGGTACGGCCACTGTAGCACTCAGCAGATGGTCTTGCCGAGCAAACAGGACTACACACAACATAGCTCAGGATGCTCTGTGCCCAATACACTGCAACACATCTTCTGAACAGCATCTGTAGGGCAGCTTTGCGAAGATTTCCGAGTAACAGCATTCATTGTGCTTTTACCCTGGTCCAGGGGAAATCACTGTCTTTTACCTCACTGTCAGATAACATTTTCTTAATCTTTATTTGTACCTTAATTAAGGCTTATACAACTTCAGTTTGCCTTATAAGCACATCTACTAACTTCCTCCATGTATTGGAGACCCCTGGATGCTGACCAGACACGCAGGGAGTGATAGTGGAGTGAGCAATGCTGGGTAAGAGCGGCTGACCCATGGGAAGCTGTATGGTAATCAGCTTTTCATTACTGCATGCTGAAAGGCCTAAGTGATTCATGAGTGCTCTTCTGAGTAGAAAAATAGGAGAGGAAGAGAAGATGAAGGAACTCTGCTTCTGATATGAATTATCTCTATCCTATCACAACATATAAGTATTTATCTCTAGGAACTGCTAACCAAATATCCCAGGACTATATTAACATATCTGCAGAGATCTGCAAGTGTTATTTTAGAGACATCAGATAGCTTTTTCAAGGTGGAAAGAGCATCTTAGTGCCCTAAGAGTCTAATGACTAAATTAGGCAATATCTTAGATTCAGACACTTAAATCCCAATAAACGAAACCGTCCCAGAGTCAGGCTCTGTGGCTAATTACTTTTGTAATCTTGAAATTTACTGTAGGTACCTTAATAGTTCTATATCACAATTTCCCAAAATATAAAATTATGATGATATCAATCTCCTTTTGCAAATACTCTGCATATGGGAAAAATGGTACCTGTTTGTAGAGGATTAACAATTTGCATCCTTGTAAATAATTTAATATGAATTTTATCTGTATGCAAAGACACAAAAATTCACCCAAGCCTTCATCTCTGGCTTCTACAGAGAGGAGTAAAACTGTGAGATTTGGCAGGCCCCACAACACTACGGCAGAGAACAGCCTGAAGTCCATTGCCAACCCATGGGTTGCAGTTCACTGCTGGAACAGAAAACATCTCAGTTCCAAACACAAAGAAGCCAGGACCCCCACTCCTGGTTGTATCTGAGTGTTCTTCCTTCCTGCCCTGAAGCTCCCCTAGGCAGCCTTCACCAGGAAATTGCTCAAGTGTGTAATCCAGAAGCAATGCTGAAGCAGAAAAAACAAAATACAGTTACCTGCAGGCACCCAAAGAGATGTTGAATTGCAGTTCTTGACATGCACAGTCTCTTCAGTGCCTAACAGGATACTGCCTTTCAAGGGATCAACATGGGAAAAGAAAGTTATGAGTGCCACCCAGTTTAAGCAGGATTTCATTGATCAACACTTTCATGAAGCACATTCATCAAACATCTGTCCATAATCTGAGTGAAAGGGTGTCTAGGAAAACCAACTCACAGCAAAAGGGACATGGCAGCTGTTTCAGAGCTGCTTCTCCTGGAAGATTTACTGACTGAGCCTTGGCTGGTGGCAAAGACTAGAGCAGGAACTGTAGGCAACACACACATAGACACACAAAGAAAGGTAAATGATCTGCATTTTAATTTTTACAGCTTCTAAAAAAAAAAAAAAAAAAATCAGTGTAAAAGAGAATAGATGGGCTTAGCAAATCATCACCAGCCAGGAGGAAAAGACAAAAGAAAAAAGAAATCACAGCGCTGTAAATCAGCTGGGGGAGAAATGGCTAAATGAGGATGCTGATTGTTAATCTACATCCTGTCACTCTGACTTTATAAGCAGGTGAACTCAAGAGGCCATGTGTGCAAAAGCAGCCCCATAAAAGCACTGTTTTTCCCAATCTCATCTGTATTCACAGTGGACCAGGTTTTCAGTTTATGGCTGCAATGTTCCTGTTTCTTCTGCAGGTCCATTAGCACTGTGCACATTGCACAGTCAATACCAATTCCAGGCTACACTTTTCTGCCTTTTTTATTTGGACACAAGTCCTTCTGTCTGCTGGATTCATTACTCTTTGACATGGCTATTTGTAGTCTCCCTTTATGTTTTGATTATTTTTTAAAGCAGCCCAAGTGCCTTTGACTTTAAATGCAAAAATTAAAAGATAAAGTGAAAACAGTGAGGCATTTAAAAATGTCACGATAAATCATTACTGTTTCTCTTTAATTCTTTTTGTTTTCCATAATTATTTTACCCGAAAAGCTTGCGGGCTACAAAATGACACTACCACCCCCTCCCACACCACCCCCCACCC
>VZTJ01004775.1:1100698-1128005 GCA_013397795.1 Orthonyx spaldingii
CCCCCCCCCCCCCCCCCCCCCCCCCCCCCCCCCCCCAAAAAAAAAAGAGATACCAGCTTTTTGTTTGACAGAGTTCTATTCATTCCTTTCCTTGTCCCCCTTTCCCACATCCCAAGAAATCTTTCAGGATGTTCTTTGCTCTTCTGCACCAGACAGGAAAGAAATTTGATCCAACTGGAAGGTGGCAGAAGGAATCTGGCAGGCTTAAGGGAATGGCATACAAGCATTTGAACAAGATACAGAACCATGGCATTGCCTCAGTAAAAGGGAGGGCAACAGACTGGGACAGGAGTCAATCTCCACTCTGCTGAATTCTGGACCATCTCCACCTTCTTCACCAAGGTGGTTAAAAGCAGCTCCTTCATACCACAGTGGTGCTCCCAGCATCAGACTGGGACTGGTGAAAAGTGAACTGCCAACTATTACCTGTGCCTTACTTTATTCACACCCTCAGATGATAAACCCCATGTTTAACATGAAGAAAAGATGGAATTATTAAAAACATAGCTTTGAGGCAAGCATCTTGGATGCAGTGCTAAACCATCCTCCAGTAACACTTCACAGAGAGAGAAAGGCTAAAATTCAGCACTGGTCAGTCCTCCAAGGGGACAGAACAATCAAATGCAGAATAAATGAAATTTGCACAAATTGGACATGAGAGCTGAACAGCATAAATGGGGTAGCAGTGATTTGTGGGGGTTGCATCAAAAAGCCAGACTGCAACAGAAGAGAACTTCACTGAAGATATGGTAATAAAATGGTGTAAACCTGGATGTTTCTATGAGTGGGCACTGAGCTGTTAGGCTTCCACTTCTAGGAACCAGAACCTGTACACTAAGATTAGTGCAGGGACTCCAGATACTTTGAAATTTCTTAGTATGCCAAAAACCTTTCCTTTGACCTATTTTTTCTCTTTCGTCACAAACATTCTCAATAGAGAGATTTAAAAAACCCACAAAAAACAGAACTATAAAATATTTGAGATGTATTCTGTATTCTTGCTTCCTTCCCACTATTTAGCAAGCACATGCCTTTGGCCAATCATTTGTTCAAGGAGAGATCTTGTCCTCACTTGGCAGATGATACATGCAGCACAAACTCCATCTTGTTCTGCTTAGTTCCAATCTTGCTCTGCTCCTGGGCTGGGTGCACTGAGCTGCCTCATGGCTCTCTGTCTTCAGCAGTTTCACACATAAAGGAAAGGGAATCAGAGCTACAGAAGAAGAGTTCCTCCTTTCACCATTCTACTTTGTGGCTCTCCCAAAGACCAGCCAAGTCAGAAAGACTGACCTATTTTCTAACCTCTAATGCAAATACTCCTCCAAGAAATGACTAAGATATATAAAGGAGAGGTACTGTATATATTTCTCATTCTAAGTACAAGCTTAGGGCTCCCAGAGCTGTCAATCTAACATGCTTTTCATCTGAGGGCTGAATTGTCATTTTCCATTTTACTCACTTAATGAAAGGTAGTAGATTAAAAAATCACTATTTAAAATACCATATTTTTCCTTTCTCAGCAATTTGAAATGGGGCCTGTGGGTATTGGGGCAGTCAGACTTGACTCATTCCACATGACTCTGAATCCTAAACTCTGGTGCTTTGATACAACTTCCAACAGTAATCTCCTTCAACCTTCCCTGTCCTTTAGCTCCCTTTAGCGGTATCACAACACGAAGAATTACAATTCCTCCTCTTTCAGAAATGGAACAATGCTGCTGATCACAAGAACACAAGATTAGTGTAGTAGGTAACCCAAAGGGTCCAGGCTGACCACAAGAGGACCTTGCCCTAACAGGCAGAACTTCAGAAGTCAAAAACTGCAGGACATATAAAATGGAAGCATCATGAGACCAACAGCACTTATTATGAAGCTGCTTTTCTTGTACATCCTCCCTGCTGCTATGTTCCTTCAGTGGGAAGACTTTTGCCTCATTGTGATGGATATCTCCTGAGTTTTATGTTTTATCTATTCACCTACTCACCACCTATAAGGAAGCCACTCTGAAATTCATATTAAGATTTGATTTATCAGGATACAGTTTCCCTCTTCTGCACCTTATCTACCAATTTTAACCTCCTTGCCCTCGATTACCCAAGGAAAAAAAAAAGAAAAAGAGGATGCTAGTAAGAAATACAAGCAAAATGATGAATATTATCTTTCCTTTACACATTCTCAGATGCTTTAGCAGTTGAGAGTGAGAAGGGTTTCCCTCTGGAGAGCCATAGCTTGGAGTCTGGTACTTAGTGGCAGCGGATTCACCAGGACCACTCTCTGGGCTGCTCTGTGTGATAAGTGCGTGAGACAAGACAGACAAACCAAGCAGACTGGGGTGAGCCAACATACACCACCAAATAACATCTTTCCATGCTTGTGGCGATGGCTGTGCTTTTGCATTTCCTTTCCATATCACATAATAGCCTCATCCAATCAATCAAAGTGTCCCAGGGATGACTGCCTATCTCCACATGCAGAAAGAGTCAATTAAGGGAGCATCATGAATGCCAAGTCTTTCCTCTCCCCCTGAGATGAATAGAGAAAAAGAAATGAGACTGAAAATGCACAGTGCCAGTGTCTGCCTTTCAGCTTGATGGCTTTGACTGGGCAAAGCAGGGAGATAGAGAAAGCTAATTTCACAGATAACATCTCCAAGGTCTATATAGTAATTTTAAATATTGGAAATAATTTCTCATGACAAATGAATCTACTTCATCCTGGCTTCTTCCATCAAGATATTCCCTTTAATTGTAAGGACAATTGGCAGTCTCAGCAGAAACACAAACCAGTCCTATTGGAGGGTATGGAAAGGAAGTGGGATATGAAGCCACAGGGACTGAGATCAGCCACCAAGCTATAAGAGACTCAAAGATACCAGGTAGTCTGAAGCAAATCTTGAACCTAATGTCATCAGTTTGTCTCTGGACACCTGACAAATCACAACAGATGTGGTGCATGCTCATAGTAAGCTCATTCTGGATCACCCACGTGACATGCTGTGAGACTGGACTATTAATGATTACTGACTCAAAACATCTGCCCATTTGGGGAGGTGCCAAGGTGCTTTGCTGGGGCAGGTTTGCATCCCTTGAGGAAGGAGGGGAGCTTTTGGGTGTGTAATCGCTAGTCTGCATAAGACAGAGGGGGTGAACTGTCACTGCATGGAGGCTACAAACCAGGCTTTGAGGCTGATCAGAGGCAGACCTTGTGGAGACAGGATGTTGTCTTTTATCATGCCAAAGCCCTCCCTGACTCCAGCGAAGGTTCACACTTAAGCCTACTGATGCAGAGGCAGCTGAGAAGGGATCATAAACCATCAAAGACCCTTGAAGCAGCCCCAGACTCATTTCTGTGGCCTTCTACCAGAGGACTGAAATCTCCTCCTCCTAAAGGAGGTACCTGAGCATTCCCATGAAGTCAGAGTGTATTTTAACCCACCAGACTTTGTGTTTTGTCAGCTTCTTCCCCACTGCAGCAACAGATTAAGATGGATCAAGACCATCAGTTCAACAAACGGAATCTACAGATGGTGATAATGTATCTTTTTACTCTTATCCTTTCTTTCTCTTGCTTTCTTTTCCCTATGCATTTTCTTAAGTAATATTTTATGCTTTCACACTGTTTTATTACTATAGATAATAATAACCAAAATGGTTACATACCTGCTTTCCATTGCAACTAAACAGTTCTAAAATAAACCCTATATATATTTTTATATGTTTTCAAACACTGATCATTCATTTCACTGTAATCCACCCCAAAGGATCTATTAACAAGAACCTGGGTTACTCTTGTCTTTGTGGGGGTGGATCATAACACACCATCAAGTGTCTTGCGGGGAGTAGCCTGGGAAAGATATGATGAAAAGGTGAAAATGTATTTCCCTCCTTCATGATGACTTACCACTTCAAAAGATCCAAGTTTTACTAAATTCTGCCTTCCCCCATGTGCTGGTTTTGACTGAGGTGGACTTAATTTTCTTCACAGTGAGTATTCTGGGTTTTGTGCTTTGAAATTGTGTACAAAATAGTGTTTACCATGTAGAGATGTTTTTGTTATTGCTGAGCAGTGCTTACACAGAGATAAGGCCTTTTCTTCTTTTTTGTACTGCCACACCAATGAAGGGGCTCAGTGTGCACAAGAAGCTGGGAGGGGACACAGCCAGGACAGGTGGCCTCAACTGACCACAGGGATATGCCAGACCATGTGGTATCAATCTCAGTATATAAAGTGGGGGGAAGGAAGAAGAAGGGGGAGACATTTGGAGTGATGGTGCTTACCTTCCCAAGTCACTCTTACACATGATGGGGCCCTGCTGTCCTGGAGATGGCTGAACACCTGCCTGCCATGGGAAATAGTGAATTAATTCCTTTTTGTGCTGTTCTTGCATGCACGGCTTTTGCTTTTCTTATTAAACTGTCTTTATCTCAAGCCACAAGTTATCTCACTTTTAGCCTTCTGATTCTCTCCCTGATCCCGCTTGTGGAGGAGTGAGTGAGTGGCTGCTGGGGTTAAACCACGCCACCATGATATTCAGGGAAAACTGACCTGCTGTGACAAGCTCTCCTTCAATCTGAGAGTTTTCTGAACAACATTTTGTGCCTTGACTTACAGATGGGTTGTATTTTGTGGCTTACGTCATGAAGAAACCATTGTTCTGAACTGCCATTTATAAACCAGGAGATAAACAAAAACATCACTATAATATTGATCCAGTAGAAGAGGCCTATACTAATAAAAGTATCAGGTTCTAAACGCATTAATTGACTAGTCTTACCTACCCACCACATCTTTTTTGTTGCTATTCTAGTGTTCTTTATAGGAGTTGACAGTACACAAAATCATACAGTTTTGGGTAATCATATTTTTTGAACTGGAAGGACCTTATGAAAGCTCCACTCAGTAATAAACAGCCAAAAATACAGAAGTTTAGAGAAAAACAGCAGAAATTATTATCTTCTTCTGGGCCATCAACTAACATATTCAGATGAGATAATGAGCACCTGGAGTACTAACAAATTCACATGCAGCATGGAAGTCAGGAGTGGTCCTAAATATCAAAAGCATATGATGATGGAATTGGGATGAAGAAACAGGAGGAACACATGGATAAAAAAAATCATACCCATAACATTATACGATATAGGAGAGACAATCAGTTGGTTTTTATACGGTCTCAGATTTTCCAGCTGCTCAGCAGATGCTGTTGAAGATTGTCACATCAATGAGACTCTTCAAAGTTAAAGTTCAACAGCATAAAAACCATGAAATGGTCTTTTCCCAAGCAGATGTAATCACTCCGACTGCAGAACTAACTCCACACTCTTCTGTACTGAGGATATCACAAAGGCATTACAGTGCAACAAATGCAGTTACCTGTCCTGGAAAGCACATATATTCAGAGTGGCTTGTGACTGAATGTATGTATCTATGGACAAAAAAATTATAATGAGTGGCAAGGATCACAATATAAATCCACAGAAGTGAGAGACTTTTAAATTGTTCCTTAATATTGTTTCTCTGCCCTTACAAGCCCACCTCAGCTGCACTGTCCTTACTGGAGCTAGCACAACATCTAATGAACATCTTGGGAATTGTTTGAATGTTAGAAGCTACTCCACAGAAGATAAGGAAAGAATTATAAGATGAAGGATATATAAAAGCCTAGTAAGTAGAATAATCCAGCACTTATGCAGCAAACAGTAGCCTTCTGCTCTGACAGCCAGTCTTTAAGAAGAGATCCAAGGGAGCTAATCACATAAAGCCCTGTTTCTTGAGCAGGACTGTGAACTGTCTGCCACAGTAGTAGCTGCCTGGGCCAGCCATAAAGGGACCAGCCACAAGTGTTACGAATGGACTGATGGCAAGTGAGAAAATTAACTTCTCACACAAATATCCTTAGCAAAGTTAACGTTCTTCACATCATGTTTAATGGAGATTTTATGATAAAATTAGTGAGAAAAAACTGAAATGGGTGTGAAGGGATTTTATGAAGTTTTTTGCTAAATTCAGATGGAATACTTTTTTATGCAGTTTGGAGACAATTTGAGAAATTGTACAATAGAGACCTATCTGGTACAAGTCAAGTCAGTGAATAGATGAGGTCTACAACAGACTTATTTTCTAACATCTTACTTTATATCATGAAAACATAAGAATTATTCTGATGTTTTGATTTTCTTAAGTCTTTGACTGTTCAAGAGCTAGCAAGCAGTAAAAGCATTAAAAATATTGCAGAAAAGACTTTTCCCCTAATGTGTCCATCACTCCTGGGACCCATCAGTCCTATAGGAAAATCTATTCTCAGCAGTTATCTAGCATTTCACTGCATACTCAGAAGGTCTGAACAGTCCAAAAAACATGAACACTTTTGAGTTGCTTTAAATCAACCTTCACAGATGTGATTATCATCAAACATCTTCACTAAAATTAAAAAGAAATCTACACTGCTATCTGTGCTTGAGACAGCAAAGTATGCAACACTCATCCTGTGTACCAAATGGGTTTGTAGCACTTCTTATTACCAGTAATTTTACAACATCTCCCTTTATTGCATACATAATGGGAAGAGGTGTATTGTCATTAAACTGTTCTTAGTAAACACTGCTGCAAAGGTACTTGGCAGATAATAAAATGTGTAGCCCTATGCTCAACACCAGCATTGCTAACAGCAGGTGTGTTGCTGCTCACAGACAGTTTGCCACAAAACACAGAAGAAGCCTGGTTTGCTCAGGGTGTTAGCTGTCCATCTGTGAGCAAACCCAAACAGAAATCAGCACTGGTTCCAGCCCCTGGGAGAAGAACCAGAATGGGATATTTCCGTTTCTCTGTAATAAACACTGGATGCAGCTCAGCAAAGGAAATGGCTGGAACAAGCCTTTTTCCTCCCCCCTTTACCTGAAAAGGACTCAGACTGCGGACAGTTCTGAGCAATTAACTTTTGAAGTTTAAAATCTAAATTTCAATGTCTCTTACTTAAATGATCATAAGTCTCATACCAACCTGCCTTTTTCAGTATTATATACTGCTTTAAAAAAATTCCAAGCAAACTGCAGTCAAATCATTTTAGTAGGAGAAGATACTAAAAAGTGAGTGATCAACAACATTTGATTTTCATTGGCCTAAAATTATCTGATTTTCAGTTGTCTTTGGCTTGGTGCCCTTCCAGGGGTCCTGTCCTCTCTGGTCACTCTCACAGTGTTTCAGTAGAAGGAAAGGGTGCAGAGTTTCAAGATCCAGCAGACCTCATGCATCTTTTTGAGCCCAAGGCATTTTCACTGCAGCTACAGAAAACAGCTAACTTGAATACAACACACATTCTCCTCCTCTTTCTTAATTAATGCCAGGGCTTTGGGGTCCTTTTCAGAAAAGTCCAGGGTTGTGAGGAGGTACTTTGTAATCACAGCAAAGTAGCACATCATCCTCCACGAGCCAGATACCAGCTCCTACCTCTAACATCTTAAGTGCAAGTAACAGGGGGTTGCAATGACCTGATGCAACAGATATCAAATACTAACAAATTACAAGGCAAAGGGTAAAGAAGACATTAAGTGCTAAAAAAAACCCACCAAAGATCCTTCACACCTGCTGCACTAACCCACATTTCCCACCCTCCTGTATGTCTGTAACAGCCCTCCAGCCCTTGCTGACAAAGACTTGCAACTCACTCTAATTTCTCTTAGGTTCAGTTTGGAAAGGCAGCTCACAGGCAACAGGAGCAAGCATGGTAGCCACCACATTGGAGGAATGTTTTTGTCAATTATCTCAAAGCTTGCCCTGCATCTGATGATCAGAAAGCATTTCGGAAGCATTCCCATGGGATTTCAGATACTGTAGGTCCTGTATATCAAACTGACCAGCAGAAGAGCAGACGTATTGAAACAAGGTACTTGAGAAGAGAGAGGCTGCACTGCAGACACTGTTCTCTGGTTCTCTACTCTTTCTAAAACCTTAGGATGCAAGAATGATTCAATACTACCAATAGTACAAGCACCAAGGTTTGGTGGTTTTTTTCCATAATGCCCAGCACACCACAACCCAAAACTAGCAAACTCAGTACAAAGCCTCAGTATGCACTTGCAATTATAACTTTCATCATAAATCCACTTCACTGTGCCTGCCATTCATTTAAGAGCTATTCAAAACTAAATTCAGTTCAGGAGTCTTCCTGGCATGATTAAATCTTTCTCTTCACCATATTTAACAGGACTGCAAAGAGCTCAGGGAGCAGGGGGAGGTGAAATCATTACCACATTGCAAGACAGTCAGAGCATCACTTGCAGGAGGAATTGTCTATTAGCTTCTTCTCTGTTTCTTTCCTTTCTTTACTATATTTGTGACATAGTCACACTGAGTTAGAATTAGTAGAGAATCAGTATGGAAAGATGACAGAGGAGGAGAAGCAAGGATTTATGAAAATAAATAGCAGTGTGTTACCTGGTTATGACAGTCTCTGGTGGAAGGTATGAAATGGGGACCATATCAAGCTAATTGCCAGCATTTGCTGCTGCCTTTGCTTAGCCTCACAGCCTGGCACTGAGCATTTATAGCCCACAAAAGCACAGTCTGGTATTTTCCATGTCTTGCCCCATCTCTTCTATGAAATTTCAGTTACCCAAGGAGAAACTACATGACTATTAGAAACCATGACATTTTCAGACTGCTAACACCTTTGTCTGCTTACATCACTGCCAATACTGAAATAATGATTAGGTACTGGAATTATAAGAATTAATTTGAGGCCTTGGCAGCAGTTCTCTGTTCTGTGCCCTGTCAAACTCCAGTTATAGCAAGGTTTCTCTATCTGAAAGTACTGCCTGAGCAGACCACTGTAACCAAAGTCTGTGTTGTATCCAGTATAACTGACTGAATATACAGAGGTGTTACTTCACTGACAAGACAAACTCCCACAGGCTTTAGATAGAAGTGACGTACTGAATACTGTGTATTTGTATTTTCTCACCATGAATAAAAGGAACCCAAACTTCTTTTCTAACTGACACAATCAATTTCCTTTTTAGTCCCTTTTAAATGTATAATGTTCTTCATATGGCCAAGTATAAAATTTATGAGAAATACAGCATTATAAATGTAGAAATCCTGTATGTGGAAGGTGGGAGGTAGACTTTCTTATCAACGACAAATTAATCATCTGCTTCTCTTCTTAGAGTTGTACATATGTCCTTCCTATTTTTAGTATTTTAACTAAATGTTAAGTAAGTGCTTTGCTTTGTGACAGAGTGGTTTTTCCTGATAGTCACCAAGCAAGATTGTTTATTCTAGGCTCCCCTGCCCCTTAACCCTTTATCATTCATCTTGGGCTGCAGGAGTCACACTCCTCTTTTAGCAGGACAGAAGTGTAAGAACAGAATAAAGTGAGAAGTGGCAGACCAGAAAAGTGGGTCAGTAGCTGTCCCATATTAGAAGCTCTAGCCTGCTCCTTCTTTATTCCTCCCCTTATGCACCAGCCTGGCTGCTCCCCAGTCCTGTGGCAGCTCATCAGTCACTACACAGCAGTGCCTGTGGCATGGCAGCATCTCACTTTGATTCCCTTCCCAGTCTCCATCTCAACCATTCTCCTTCCAACAGTATTGGGATCACAGACCAGATGCAATCAGGACTTGCAGTAATCCTTGCATGTCAAACCAGGAGAATGAAAAGTATCATTGTTAGCCTGCAATGCTTTTGTTCATGAAGACAAAATCAGTGGGCACTAACGGAGTTATCTGACATTAAGCGTTTCTATCAGAGCAGTATGTGGCTGCTATGTAACACCACATAAATGTTCTGGAGTCAAATGCACTTCAATTTGTACAACTTCTTTCACGTATCTAGTCTCAAATATTTATTCCCTGTGAGCTGCTTATCACATTGCCAAGGAACATCAGGCATTCAGCCACGTTTTGCGTGACAGCGGAACTAAACCAGCAACGGGTGTGTGGTTTCTAGTTAGACAAAATTAGTTTCTCAGGATTAGGACCTTTGCATACATCTTTTATGCTATCCTGAACGGTTTCATCACAGTTTTGTTAACCTTAAATACACTCTGATTCTAAAACATATTTATTATGACCTCAAGTTCCCATGCTAGACATGAATTCATAAATGTATCTTCCTAACTCAGACTGAAGCCTGTCAGAGCACAGCCAAGTTATGGATCTCAAGCCTGACTTGATATTAATTTCTCCCAAATTAAAAGGTTTACATGCCTTTAACCTACTGGTTTCTTTTCACTGACAATAAAAGTAGTAAAAGCTAACACCATAGATATATAAAGGTACACGACATGAACCCTGTTCTTTATGTCACTGTTAGCTTTGGATTCCATTCTGAGAGCCAGGTCTAGGAGAGGGACATAAGGCAGACTTCACAAAGCCCTGAATCACAGAGCTGGTCACTCCTAATACTAAATAAAGACCAAGGGCAAGCATACATGCAATTTTGTGGGGGAACAATGCATTTATGGTAGCACTTCCTTTTATCATGTTTGTATAAAATCTAGTAACACAACTGACCAAAACAATTCCCAAGGCTATGGCTGAGAAAACCTGTATCTGGTGTATTCCAGAATTTTCAAATCCTGTGTAGTCAAAAGAGAGAACTGCTGACCTGACATTGGCATAGCTGATGCCCATGAATCTTACATTTTCACCCATGTTCCCCCAGCACGGATGGCAGTGTTGATGCTTCAGCTGTTTGAAGGCCCACTGGTAATTAACTACTATTGCTGCTTAGGGCAGCATGCAATGAATTACTGGCTGTGAGCAGATTTATAAACAATCACAGATCTTGTGCTGTAAAACCTGAAAATCCCATCCATCTATGAAGAATTTTGGTCATTAACAAAAACTTTCTGCAAAGAAGAAAATCCTCTGTAGAGTGAATGAATTACAAATTTCATTTCTGCCTAATATTTTATGCATTGTACCTAAATTTCATGTTCTTCCTCATAAGTGGCATGCTACTATGATCAATATTAAAAAATGCATAAGGGGGACACTAAGTGGGAAAGGAGCAGCTCAAATATTTACAGTAGAAGCTCAAAAATATCTGAATTTCCAATTCCAAGACACATGCTATAGCCATGGTGCGAAATGAGGTGATATAAAGAAGTGACTGAAAGGCCAAAGACTCTGCTAATGGTTTGCAGTTAATTCTTGGGTGTACTATAAATGCAGTTTAGCCCGAATGCAGTTAATATTTGGCTAATGGCCAAATATTAACAGAAAGACTGGTTTAAATATAAGAAAACGCCTTTTAGGGAGGTGGGGTTTTTTTGCAACTGATCTTAGCCCCATCTTTTTCTGTAAAACCACTCACCTCCTTCTGATTGTGGCACCAGCACAATAAGGATAACAACAGTTAATGGAATCATCTATATACTTGAGAAATATGTAGTTCAAGTATCTTCCATTAGTAAATTCCTTTCCATGTGATCTATAACACATAGAAAATTTGCCTACACCAGCATCACTTGGGCTTCATATCTCCAATCATATGCCTTTAAATCACAATTATGATGAGTACAAATATGATGCAGAGAATCTCCCATCAATCTCCTACAGATTTAACTTATAAGAGGTGAACTTGGAGACATGCTGCTTTTAACACTATCCCATTAGCTGGCTTTACTCACAAACAACCATCAAGGAAATTCTACTACACAAAAAAAAGAAAAAGAGGAAGCCTAGATAGAACTGGGATTCATAGTTCTTCCCATGCAAGAAAAATCTCCATAACTAAAGCTCACACTTGGTACCGTTTCCAGTAATTAGTTTGAAACTTCTCACATGCAGCTGCATTTGGTACCTCAGGAGACAAACCATACTTAGCCAAAGAAACTCTGAAACCTGAAGACAAGATCTTCAGAAGGCTTAGGGAGCGAAGTGGCCAAGTAAGCTCATGAAATGAGGCTGGAACAGACTGGAAGGAAATAATCAGAGAAGAAAGTTTTCCTAGTGCAGGGACTGGAACTTAGCACTGGGAAGACCAACAAGGGCGGGGAGAGTCTCAAGGGAACGCTGGATTTTGTTCTTGTTCTCATGCACGCCTTCAGCTTTGTGCTGCTGAAGTCAGAAAACACAACTCACCTCGCTCACACGTTCTGCCCCAATAGCCAGTGCCAGTGCAGTCACAAATGAAGCGGTTCCAGCCATCCTTGCAGACTGCATTGTTTTTACAGGGGTAGCTGTCACACTGCTTGGTGCTGAGGCGGGAGCAGGAGGACTTGACTCCGGCGGCATTCTGTGCCTCTGCCAGCTGCCGGATGTTCTTGCTTCGTCCATCGATGAACAAGTCTCGGATACAGCCGACGTAGCCGTAGTTCAGCATTGCTGTCCAGAGCTCTGTGGGAAGGATGAGTCCTGCCCGGTTCTCTGGCAGCCCACCGAGGTACATGTCACCTTCCAGATCCAGGATCTCGCTCTCCCCACTAGCAGTGAATGGGGTGCGTCGGCTGTTCACTGATATAGTACCTAAATGAGGAAGATAAGGAGGCATCAACACTTTTAACTACAGACTCAGTTTAGTTCAGTTTTTTCCAATAACGGAGTGAGGTTTAAGGTTCAGCACAGGAGAATGAAGATTCTTCCCTACCCAAATGGAATTCTAACAATGTCTCTCACACAACTCTCTCTCCTCCTGAACCACAGGTCCTAAGTACTTCCATGCAGTGACCGATCATCATGTGTTTGTATCCCAAATTGCATTATCAAGTCAGAAGAATAACAATTCAACAGCTAAATAATAACATGAAATTTGAGCATTATTCAATGGTATTCATCCAGCAAAGCAAAGTTGAGAATACACAGGAGTTGGATGGCATAAGGACTAGGGAGAAAAGAGATAAGTAAAAGCATTTTAATTCCCACTATATAGCTCTTTCAGAAAACACTTCATCAGTACCTCCAAACCTGGACCTGGATGATGGACCAACACAGACATATTTCTAGGTGATATGGAGAGAATGGTTGATGCATCGGACGAAGCACTGGGTTACCATTTAGAGAAACCTTTACAAGGTGGAGCAAAGGACTGATAGCAATGTTTGATGTAAATCAAAACCAATAACTACAAAGTCCTACACCTGGGTCGGAAAAGCCTCACACATAAGTACAGGCTAGCAACCAGTTGGATAAGGAGCAACTCTGCAGAAAAAGACCTGGAGATAGGGCAGACAACTTGAACATGAATTAGTGCTGTGAACTTGTAGTGGCAAGAGACACAAGCTGCAGCACGGTGCCCTGGTTCCAGCCAGGACAGAGTTAATTCTTTGCCGTAGTTGGGAGGAGCATGGCCAGGATACACCTCACATCACTCCGAGGGTCAGGGAAAAAGGACTCTCCTGATGGACGAAGGGGTTCTTTCCCGGCAAACAAGTGTGGCAGACAGAGCAGTGGGGCAGCACAAGTTCCAAGCCAGACAGAGCGTTTGGCTGACACTGGCCCCAAGCCAGAGGGAGCAGTGGGCTGGTGCCAGTCCCATGCCAGTCAGAGAGGTCGGGTTGAGCTCCACAGTGAGCATTTTTGCATGTGAATCACTCTTTTTTTTGTACACTTTTGTTACTAATATTATTGCTGTTACTGTTTTCTTATCACATTGATGTTTCCAGTAAACTGTTCTTATATCAACCCGTGATCTTGACCTTTTTAGCCTCTAGTTCTCCTCTCCAGCCCACCACAGGAGAGGGAAGGGGAGGGGAGGGAAGGGGAAGCAAGTGAGCGATGTGATTTGGAGAGTTTCAATGGGATCACTAAACTGAAGAGTACCATTCCTAAGCCACAACATCAGGGAATCTCCAACTGCATAGAAAAGGACATTTTTCACCACAAGAGTGGTCAAACACAGAAACAGAAACCTCAGAGCGGTTTACTGACTGAAGGCATTCAATGCTCAACTGCACATGACCTTGAAGAAAGTCTAGATTGAACTAGAACTCTCTAGAAGTTTGTCCCAAAGTAAAACATTGTAAGACTTTACAAAGAAAGTTTTTTAAATTCCATTTTATACAGGAAAATTGAGGGAGCGAGAGACAAACCTATCTCTGAAGAACAGTTGTTATTATTAAAACTATGGTAGCTTCCATATGCTCCAAATAAAATGTGAGGCCATTCACATGTATTTCAAGAAATTGTCCCAGTACATAAAACAATTCAAAACATATAATACAGAAATATAATCAGAATGTGTAAAACAGGTATAGAAAAACAAATTGACTTATTTAAGGTCAGACAGTGCATCCAAAGAAAAACAGGGAACATAATGTACATCTCTCACATTCCAGAGCAGTGCACTCTTCTGAAGAGCATTCAGCAGTTTCTGTGATAGGGACATCTGCCCACTAGACACTCATCTAAAAATCAGCAATTCACTTTCCCTAGCTATAAATCATCACATCCAATTGCCTTGTCATTAAGACAGTCTGTCTTCAGAGACACTATCCAAGCTTTAAGATTAATTCCACATCATTGCATTTTTATCAGACACCCCTACAATAAGGTAGGAGAGTTAATAGAGTTAACTCTATTGTCTCTCTGAGACAGCACAGTCATGTACACACACCTTTTCTTCAGTTGCAAGAGATGTCTTCTTTGAGAACTGCATGCATGACACAGACACATGGTATTCCATGTGTGTGATGTTCAGTAATAATTGAGGAATAATGTCGGAGGCAGCAGAGTGTCAGAAGCAACAGAGGCATCACAAATTAAAGGCTCAAAGAGAACCACAGTTATTTGATGAATGATTTTGTATAAGCAAGCTGGAGCACCACAGGCATTTTCTCTTTTACAAAATAAGGGAAGAGAGGATGTGACAATACACATACTGTCACACAGGCAGCATGTCACGGAGCCACAGGAATGCAGCTCCCCTTCCAGCATCCCCACTGCTACTTTTCAAAAGCAGCCTGTAGAGTACATATTACTCTAAAGCTTAGAACCAAAACACTGGAAGGCTGAGCTCTAGACAGCTGCTACTATGGAGAGAAGAAACACATGCAAATGCCACAAAGGTAAAGAAATCCTCTAAAAGAAATGTTGGATACCATGAAGTTTAAAACCTGGAGAAAGATGGTGATATGATGAACAGAAATAGGCTAGAGAGCAACCTAAACATTCTGAGTGTTTGTACCCTGCAATAATTCCTGTAATAAGATGGCACTTGTTTGGATGAACAGCACTTTTAAGACCAAGCTGCTGAGATGGAGAAATTCTGTGTTGATCCTAGAAAGGAGCACTCACATAAGCTGACATCCTTTTTTTCCCCCCTCCAAATCCCATGTTTGCCACTCTGCTTAGAGTAGATCTAAGTCTACCTTGAGAAATCAGAACCATCTAAGCATCTCAGCACCTCCTCTGCAGTGCCTTAGGTACTTTGGGCTGGACTAAAGAAAAAACTGACCAAAACACCCCAGTCACTGAGGACAGAACTAGCTCACCAAACAGTGCACTGATATAGCTATAAACCAAACCTTCCAGTAAGATTTTTAGTGTCTGATCAGGTGGGAAGTCATGTATGTTTTGTAGCTGTGACCAGCTGAAAACTTTTTCCTGAGTAACATGCTCACTGTTCCCCAGGTAGAAACTGTGACAGGTTTTGAGAACACTTGGTGGGAGCTTTCCCCAAGGACAGAAGGGTTACAGGACATTAGATGTCCATGTTCAGGCTGCCAGCTTCTGTCTGAGTAGAAAGACAAAAACAGCTTTTGTTGCTCTGGCAGTCAACACAGACCAAAGGATACACAAGGCGTAAGGGGACTAGAGATGCCAGAGGTTATCTAAGCATGACTGCCAAGCTTCCCTGCCTTAGTGCTCTGCAATAGTGAATATTTGGATTTTTAAGCTATTTTACTAAGATCAGCAGAACCTGAAATTTTGGACTGTTAGAGAAATGGGAAAAAAGAACGGGAGAGATGACACCTAATAAAGGCCTTGCTGCTTTAGTGAGGAGAATCAGAACTTCTAGGTCACTAGCTCATTAAACTCAAATGGTTGTTTTTAGCCTCCACTAAGTAAATTAATTCTTTTGTTTCTAAGTTATAGGCATCCATTTTGGGAAAAAAAAAATCTTCAAGGTGTAACCATTTTCAAGTCCACATGTGGAAGAAAAGCCAAGGACTAAACAAGAACAGATCTTGAATTCCTTTCTCCCACTTATCCAAAGTGTCACTGGATAAGAGTGATTGATGCTTGCTAAAGGTACGATGTGAAGAAATCAATGCCAGTATCCTGGTTTTCTCAGGACATAAGACATCAGTCATTAGGATCATTAACGAAGTATTCATTGTGCGCAGAGAATACAATTAAATAAAAATGAAAAATGAAAAAAGGACAAGAGATCATGCAAACATGTTCTTTCTTGTAGAGAAAACTGTTTCTAATTCAAAGTCTGTTACCTCTAATCAGTGTCCAGAACATCACAAACCTCCCTGCCAAGCATCAAACAAGCCAGTCCTACAGTATCATCCATCAGGCAGGAATGCTGTCTGTCACACCCTCCTGTGAATGTGTACAAATGAACGTGTGTCCCTCTTCGTAGGGTTTGCAAACATTCTTTGCATAAGCCTAGTGCAACTGCTGTCTCTTCTCCCTCTGCAGCTGCTTCTTCAGGGAAGAGACAGACCCCAAGTGAGAAAGCAAAACTGAAGTCAGTACGGAACACAACTAATTGAGTTTATCCCTGGAAGTTAATTAAATTTTAGCAATTCTAAGGAAATCAAAGCTCCATTTATTTATATATTTATTTATGGCTTCCTTTGTAAAATCCTCCCATCAATGTCTTTAGGAGATAGCTATATATAACCACACATATTAAGTCCAAGCAGAGCACCATGCCAAATACAAAGAAACTACTCACATCATCAAACAAAAAATTAGCTTCAGGCAAAGACCTGTTCAAACAGCTAGGCCTTGCATGGTATGTCGAAGTCAGCTCTTCTAAAAATTCAAGGGAAGCAAATTCTAGCACTGCATTCTCTACACTGATGTTATTCAGCAACTGGAAACATAAAATTAGAGACTATCATCTGGAGATCACCAGACAAATCTCAAATCTACTTGCAAATGTAAGCAAAATTCCTTTTGAAGGCAAGGCTTTGAGATCCCAATGGGTCAGAAAAAAATAAAGTACAATTGTTCTTCTCTAGATGAAGTTACAGTATTTGAGCATTTTTTTCTTCCTTCACAATTTCAGAGTACATCATGAATATGTTAGCTTGATATTCAGTACTGGAAACAATAAAAATACCTCTTTGCAACTGCATGGTAGGTGTATTTTTAGAAATAAACTAAAACCCATATTTGAAAATGAAAAGCTGCAAAGAAAGAAAAGAAACATCCACTGAGCGCTGACTCAGATTTTAAGACTAGAATCTGGCATCTAAGAGAGTAAAGAACCTAACTCAAAACTACAGGATACAAAAGGAAGCGGGATGAAAATGTTGATTTGTTGCTGGTTGTGCCCATTACTCTTATTTTCCTCATGACAAGATCCCAAATGCAGAAACCCAAAGTAGATCAGTAAGAATTTCTCAAACTGAGAACAATGGTTCTGAAGGACCTTAAACCTTACCATGGCCAACAAAGAAGTCATCACTGTAACTATGTGTGCAATTCCCAAGAAAGGTCCAGAATATCTGAGGATTGTGAATAAAATATTAATAGACTGCCTCTGTGATGTGCCACACTAAACATTTAATGAAAACCTAGCCATTCACATCTTTGCTTTGCTGGATAAACATCACAGGAATAACACTAAGCTTTTTTAAGGAAGTGACTCATATCTAACAGGTTTTGAATGTTCTTAGAATTAATACATAGCCCTAGGTCTGAATCTGATATATGAATCTATTTAAGAAAAAGTTATAACTCTACCCGATCTTCCATCTCGTTGAATATCCACATGATACCACTCTCCATCATTGGCTTTCTTCTGAGTGGCCTTGACTTTAATGGTCCCAGAGCCCATGTCCAGCAGCAAGTAGAGGTTTCCATCTAGAAGCTCAACTGCAAAGAAATCTACCTTCGTGTTTTTCTGGCTTCTGGTATCTTTCCTCTCCTGAGGCTTGCCATGGGTGAAAAGGATCAGTCCATTGGGTTCAGTGGTTCGGAAATCAAATGAGATGGAGCCCATCCTTTTGGTATTCCATTTAGGCAGACTAATATAGGCCTCAGGTGTCTCAAAGCTGATGGGATCCAGTGTAGCCACATTTTCACATATGAATTTCACTTCCCCATAGATCTTCATCTTAGTATCACCAATCCGTGCCAAGCGAGACAGCTCCAGACGAATGTCATTATTCTTATAAACAACCTGCCAGACACAAGGAAAAGTATCATACATCAATCCTGCATAAAGTACAAATACCTCAATTACTTCCAGCCATGGGAGATAAACTTTTTCCAAAAGGCAGTGGGGAGCAGAAAGGAGACTGTGCCAGAGTCTGACATCATGACAGAGGGAGTGACTTGAACCAGGAGAATGTATAGAAATGACAGCAATGGGTACTTTGCAATGACTATAGATCAGATAAGCAGTCGGAAGAGAATATTTCACTGAAGGGCAGTGAGAACAATTAACTCTACCACAGGCCCACTCGGCTGTAAAAGCTTTTGTACATAAAATCCAGTGTGTGTCTGGTAGCATGCTGTTATATTTGCATAAATCCCATACAAAATACATAACAAAGTGTAACCTCCATGTCCATCTCTACTAGCCACAGCAGGGAACTTGGTACCACCACTGTCATTTCTCTGTTATTCCTATAAGCCTACTTAACTATTAGGAGAAAGAGGCAAAAAATTTCAGCAAGTTGCTGTGAACTGCAAGTGATTGCCCTGAGGCTCCTAAAGAAAAAAAATAACAAAGACTTGAAATTTCTCTGACCAAGAAATCTTAGATCACTACTGACACAAACTTGCCATGGAGATATCTCCATAGCTTACCCTTGCTTCAAGAAACTAACAATTTATGTGCTAACACATAAAAACCTGTACATTTTCAGTGCCTGGACTCTCATTTTCTCTGGGTTAAGGACCAGAACTTTGGACTCTATGTTGCTACATGGATTGAAATTAGCCAAGAGAAGAGTCTCAAACAGGCAAGCACTCCTTAGCATGTCTGGCTTACTCAGGAGTCCAGACCTCCTACTCTTTCTCTCAGGTACAAAATTAATTCCTGGAAAGCAGACTCTTCTCTGGCCCATGCCATTCTCACAGATGCAGGATTGAAGAAAGCACAAAACTGAAATACTTGTAAACTGTACTTCCTCTCAACCACTCCTTAGCATGTCTGGCTTACTCAGGAGTCCAGACCTCCTACTCTTTCTCTCAGGTACAAAATTAATTCCTGGAAAGCAGACTCTTCTCTGGCCCATGCCATTCTCACAGATGCAGGATTGAAGAAAGCACAAAACTGAAATACTTGTAAACTGTACTTCCTCTCAACCACCTTCTGCACTTGCTAAATGCAGAGCTGGCACATACAGCAAGCAAAACCATTTCTGCAACTTGCACATTTTTTATTGTGTTCTTGTTCAGTGATACTACTAAAGACTCTGATTTCTTCTAAGGAGTTATTCTAAAATACTTTGTGTCTATCACATATAGCATATACATAAATACATTTGATTTCTGCTTTCAGAATTCTATTAGGATGAGTTGTCAGCAATTTGTTACAAAAACAGAAGGGAAAGGAAATATGCATTGTAACTTCTACAATTAGGAAAGGAATGTCACAAAAATGTGTACATGGTAAATATTAAAAGGCAAATGAGAGAAAGAATGAGGGATAAGCTTATAAATTAGGTGACTTCAGGATGAAAAAATAAATGAAATCGCAATTCAATACATTCATAGCTAGCAAAAAAATTCCAGCTTTCTCTGAGTATTAAAGGAGAATTTCCCCAGTGCAGTCAGCACAGCATCAGATTTTCCTGTTACAAAGGCAAAACACAGAGTGAAAGGAGAAGCCAGCTTTTAAATCCCATTTGGAGAAATGGCACAAAGCTCTAGTTCCTCCCAGCAGAGGACAGTATTGACCCACACTAGCTTGTTTTGCTCCAATTCCTAATAATGTGCTCTGCCCTCCCACAGGCATGAGAAACATCAAGTCTATTAATAACTGCAACAGGGATAAAATACATTTTCAATTTATGGGACTGTAGTGTGTTATTCTACAGATTAATCGTGTCAAATGCTCTCATCAGAGAGACCATACACCTCCTTCCAATGACACAGCAAGGGGGTGCATTAGAGCCTCCTCTCTTGCCAGACAATGAGGTGCACCTCAGTCAGACTTCAGTTCTGAGCACTGCATGAAGTCCTGTCTCTGCTTATCAAGGAGAAAGCGAAAATAGAGCAACTAAAAGGATGGAACAGGATACTTTATGAGGATAACCTGAAAAGGCCAAGCTCACAGGACTGGAGAGGACTGAGAAAAACATGACTGAAGTTTACAGAAGATGGAGAAGGTTAATGTAGTACTGCTCTTTGACAATCCCAGCAATAACAGAGTTAGAGGCACTTGCTGAAACTTGTATGAAATCAGCATAAAATGGGTTTTTAGAAGTACTTATTTACACAGAGGGTAGTGAACTTCTGGAACTTGCTGCCAGGGAGGTCATGGAAGTAGGTTGCAACAGAAGATGCAAAAAGAACCAGAAATAAAAATGGACAGCAAATCCGTGAACTGATACTAAAGGAAAAAGGAAGGAGTGTGTCTTCTAGCAATTGCAAATCAACAGTAGTGGGTGCTCTGGGAATGTAAGGGAATGCACCACTGATAGCAGCCATGCTCATGTGTTCTCCCTAAAGAGCACCTGCGCCCTCCATTATTGGAGACACCGTACCGGGTGCATGGATTGACCATTCTTCAGGCCCACACGGGCTTACGACTTTGGTGCAACATTTCATTTTTAGCTTCACCATGGTATGGAGTTCCTTTGGTGGGCAAGAGAATGCTGGGTCTGAATGGGCTGTGGCTTTAATGATCCTGAGGTAGGAGAACTACCCTTATAGGATACCACTACCAATTGCTCAAACCAACACTCCTCTAAACTGTATCTTGACCCAGTCTTTCCATACATGAGAGGAGCAGACAAGTAGCACAGTACCCTACATATGATTGATGTGTGGGGCTGGGTTGTATCCAGCCATGACTCAGTGATCTATTTCCAGCAAACTCTACAGGTTGCTGGTAGAGGGAATATCATATGCACATAAGCAGCTCCCATATACAGCTGAGCCACATACAGGTTACATCTCTATCTTTGATGTATGTGACACATGAGTTACAGGTCCCATCTTTTCTGGGGAAATGCAAAGGGGTTGCCTTTGGGTTTGTTTGAGGTTTGATGCTGACTGCTCTGTGTTTCATTAGTCATACAAGTACCACAGCTGGAGAATCCCTGAGACAGAATGCCTTCAAAGGAACTAGAAAAAAATTACATGAAGTTAGCTGTAATCAAGAAAGTCACTAACAATGAAGAATCTGAGGCTAAGACTGAAAAGAACAGACCAAGAAAGCAAGCACAAAGGAACACCTGGGGAAGAGAGGAGAAAGGGTGTTGACTAGATACAGGAGTTCTGAATTCAATCTTTTCAAAGACACTTATTCACTCCAATCTGAATCTCTGTTATTCAAGTGTTGTTCTAAATTATTTTCTTTTAAAAAAATCCCAAAACAAAACAGCTAGCTTGAGAAATCTAAAAAGCAACTATATTTATCGAAAAAGTGCAAGTGTTTCCATAGCTGACTTGAGGTCTTATTGACAGACACATTTGGACATCAACATCTTGATATATAATCAAGTACACCAGAACTCTCACCATAACAATAAAAGGACAAAAATAATCCTTGGGTGTAAAACCAATGTGAATCCTTGGCAGGAATGGAGAAATGCCAAGGCAGCTTCTGATAATGACAGTTCAATTGTTAAAGCAAAGGTTCAAGACTGAGAAGAGGAAATATAATTAAATGACTGGAATGCATGTGCCGCAGTAGAGAACATTCAGATTCAGTCTGTTTAATAGGCACAGGTTAAAATGTGATTCAATTGCAATCTGCAAGTACCTGTGCAGAAAATGGAATTTGACAATAGAGGGCTCTTCAATGCGTGTGACAAAGGGACAATGAGATCTGGGGGCTAGAGATTGAAGTTAGAGAAATTCACATTTTAAAATACTACGACTTATTTTTACATGAGGATAATTTGCTACTGAAATAATTTACTATGGGTTATGGTGTATTCTCTGCTACTGGCAAAATTTAAATTAAAATAGTATCCTGTTTTCTCTAAAAGACATAGTGAGACAGGAATTAATTATATAGCAAATCAGCCTAGATTATCATAATGGCTCTTTCTGGCCTCATAACCTATGAATCTTTGTGCTTTAATGAAATCAACAGATGCTTCAGTGCAGTTTGCAGAACAGATGAAGCACATCCTTCCCAACTGCTAAAACTGCCTGGTAAAGGAGAAGATGCTATTGTCAGTTCTGGTCTGACTCATCATCAGTGCTTTCAGTGAAGCTTTTTAAATATTTTCACATTTTTGTGGTCCTGCCTTAAAATATATCACTAAAAAAGGAAGGCAAGCAAAATGTCTTGGACAAAAAATGTGATTCTATAGTTCAAATATATAAGCTTCAAGAAATAGTTTCTTAGAGTCACCTGCTGCAAGCCAAAGAAACAATTTCATGTTTCACGGAGGAAGTTTTCTGCCAGCAGTAGAATCTACCATCTGCATAGCACTTCCTACCTCGTAGTCTCATCTTACGAGCAACCTCTGAACTAACTTGAAGGCTCTTCAATATATGCCAAGACACTTTCTAAACCCACTCCTCTAAATTCAAATGAGGCCACGACTGTCTCAGAATGCTGTTCCTCTCTAGGACAGCCTTTTAGTGCCACACATGGCTTCCATAGCAACTGAGAAGTAAGAAAAGCAATGAAAGCAGTGCCCATACATTTGTCCATTTATGTCAGGTGCTTTCTGAACAATGCCAATCTCGCCCATTTAAATAGAGACAAGCTTGAACTTATCCCAGGTCTGATATATATATCAGAGAGGGTCTACGAGAGTCAAGGGCATGATTCCTGATACAGACATACATATCTCCTTTATCTTGGGAAGGAAGGTGGAAAAGAGAAAGGGGAAGAAAATTATTAGCAAAAGCTATGCACAGAGCTTTTGAAAAGTAGCCTTCATTCCTCCAATCTTAAAATCAATTTAATGCAAATCAATTTAATGCAATCAATCAATGCAAAAATGAGAGAAGAATAATGAAAATAATTGTTTTTTCCTTTTTCATGAGGACTGTTTCTAAATACACTTTAACAAAGGAATACTGACCATTCAATGCCTTTGTTTAATGAATTAGACCAGTATAAATAGATGGTCAGGAAGGGGATAGTCCAGATACACATAATCCTGATAATCAGCAGTAGAATTTCATGACATCTAAAATATTCTGAGGGGAAAAAAATATACATTAAATCATGTTTCCTATAAATCTGCTGAGAAAGAAGAGCTTGTTTTAGGCAGAGCTAAAACAAATTCGCCATCTAGTTTTGAGATTTCTTTAAAATGGCAACTTTGCAATTCTGAAGCATTCAAGGAATTTCTCCAGCTAAACTTCTTATAAGTTTCACTCATGGGTTAATGACAGCTCTAATCAGATGGCTTTTCACAATGATGAAAAGCATCTCTCTGCAATCAAGTGAAGTTGCAGATAGCAAGGGAGCAACAAAAAGGGAGGAAAAATTATATGCTAGGTTTGGCCAGTAGCCAATATAAAAACTCCTCTCGAAGTTAGTGTTATTAAGCAGGAAACATGATTTTCATTGCAGGCTGGACACACGCATGCTCCAAAGGGGAATGGCCATCAATAGCCTGGCAAATTAGATGCCTGCCATCGTGAACCATCATGAAAAAGAGCAATAACCTGAAGGCTACATATGTTTAGCTAGCTAAGAAGAGCACATCTGAAGGCCAGCCAAATTGTTCACCTATTGCACCCTGGATATTGCTTTTTTCTGTCACAGGGTGCAGACATTCACCAACTGCCCATAGCAATTTTCACAAAGGGTAACTGCTAGATATTCAGGCTAGAGCCTGAGACTTCTTTAAAGGCACTTGCACATAACCAAACAAGTTCCTACAGCAAGAAAGAATTACAGTTGATCCATTGCTTATCAGATCTGTGTTTTTCTAGCCTGTCCTGACAAGCAAGAAGAAACAAATACACCAGGTTAGCAGCATTGTATATTGTATTTGGGGCAGACTATGTATGAAGCGATCCAAGTCTTCGGTGATGGGTAACTAAAGTTCCTACACTTATTAAAATACCTCTGTGTGGACTGTGGACACCTGGTCTAAACATATTTGATGTTTCACTGGGATGACAGCTGCATTCAGGTGATAAACACCGTCACCATTCTCCATACTGAAAGAGTTAATTTACCTATGGTGTAAAACAATACACTGAACATTGATGAAAAGTAATTGAAACCAAACAATCAAGACTCAAATATGATTTGTGGTATGTTGACTAGAGCAGTGCAAGTCTAGATTTCATCTGCATTATGTTTAACAAAGAATATGTGTTCACCCAGTGTTGAAGAATCCATTCAGTACAGGTAGTTCAGTGTGCAGCTGCTGTGTGAGCTGCAGGTTGAACTCTGGGTGTGAGGAGCCCAAGGCAAGAGGACATGACCTGCCAACTTTTTGGATAACATAGAGCACAGGGACCTGTGGCCCAGCCAGGTGACCAGACACTCAGAGACACAGTAGGGGCCAATGACTCCAGACTTTGGGGCACTTAGACTGTGGGGGCATAAAAGTCCAGGGATTCCTTTATTCAGGGTCCCTCCTCAGAGGCACCAAATTCAAGCTATTTTGTTATTTAGTTATTGAACCAAGATTAAAATATTTTAAAATCCAGAGATTTGAGATTCTGCTACAAGAAACCCAGAGATGAGCTGGTAAGGAAACCTTGCCTGACTGTGTGAGAGTGGTACGTGTAGCTGCAAAGGGGTCTCTACCTAGCTTAGGTGCTGCAAGTGTGACTGCCAGAGTGGCAGGCTCCTGAATGGTCAGACAGGAAAGTTTCCTTCACTCCCAGCTGCAAACAGGAGTATGGTGAATGGAACACCTAAGCAATAAAGCAGAAGTATTTCAAGCTTCCCTACAAAATTTTTTTCCACCTTAAAAATCAATTATGGTTTCTGAATAACTTCAAGTTTTATGGGAAATTCCAGAAAAGAAAAGAGATTGATTTAGTTTCAAAAGACTTGTAGGAAGATACAGAGAAGGACTCGCTAAAGCAGGATATAAAGAGAAAGGTTTTCAAGATGCCAGTAAAACATGAGTGAAAAAGGCAGGGTGGAATTTCTTTAACTGGTTTTGTGAAAATGTTTCCTTAACAGATAGAGATGTGCGGTCACAGCTATCTTTTGATCCCAAAAGGGACATCACAATGGTCACATGACCACCAGTGACATGGCAGTAGCAGTGGAGTCTGCATAGAGCCAGGTACAGGCATGCGGCCATCGTGATGTCACTGCAGACCCCACAATTGCATCTTGAGATAAACATGATGGGAACATTAGAAATACATATATTTATTTGTGAAAAAAAGTCATGACGCTGTCTAGATGGGGGAGAAACCTTTCTATAGTTGAAAGAGAAATGCTGCTGAAGGATTCTATAGTATCCAAGACTAAAGAAGTTTCCTCAGCTATGAAAAAGGCAGCAGTAAGATTAAGTAGAACTGGTTTTAGCATGAACTATGATTTAAGGATGAATGCTCTATTGTGATGGAAGCATCAAGTCCTCTTCTTTCCTTGCTACACAAATTTCAAATTCTGCAATAAGTGAAGAAAAGGATCACAGGAAATAAATTATCATTTCTGTAAGTCTTAAAATATCACTTTCCCACAGATTTTTCTAAGCAACGGTTAGAAAGCATCTAAACTCAATATTTTCTAAAGTATATTCCTCATATCACAGCAGCCAAACTGAGACTGTGGGACTGGTTTTGCATAAGTGCTCATTAGCCAAAATCTGTAACTGAGTACAAGGGCATATTTTGTCTTCGCTGCTAAAGCTAACATATACTCTGAGAAATTAGATTTAGATTTCTCATTCTGGTTCTTAAAAGACTAGCTGATTCCTGTTAACACGAAGGTAAAAAACTGATATTTGACAGTAACATAGTTCACCTTTGTGTCATAGCAAAGTGTTTAAGGCATTTCACTGGGGATTCAGGTGCACAAACTGAACTCTCCTCTTGTTTATGTTCTATTCAACCTCCACTTGGCCTAGTAAAGAGAATAAAAAACCTGCAGGACAGGGAAACAAAGGCAGTCAGTGTGATGTTCCTCACCTGTGCCACAGACACAGCTATACCTCATGCCAGCCCTGAACAGCAATTTGTACCCTAGATGTATTTCTGGATATAAGGACATAGAGAAGATATATCTGTACTTTAAAAATATTCATCCATATACAATAATGAGTAAATTCTCTGTTCTACACTGAGCCTACTGTAGTGGTAAAACAAAATAGAAGAAATAAACACTTAGCTACACATAGAAAATTATTGATTGGGTGGGTTGAAAGATGCATGCTGGAATGTATGGAGACACAGAAATAAATAGGGCTGTATTCTGGTGAAGATCATGTGTGGTTTGGAGAATTTTACTTCAAGAAAAAAGTGGAACTATTGGCAAGAGTCCTGAGAAGAGCAATGAAAATAACCAGGGGTCTCAAAGTAGAAGAAAGTTTGAAAGGAGACAAGATAAAGTGTTCAAATAGAAAAGGGCTGCTACAAAGTGGAAAGGAACAATCTCTTGTTTGTACCCATGCTGAACAGGACAAGAAGTAATTGGCAAAAAATTACAGCAAGAAAGTGTTAGAAAAAGGTGTTTTTAATTTAAGAACAGTGAAGCACTGGAAGAGATTGTCTGAAGAGCAACAATCACTGGAGACCTTTCATTTCAGGCTAAAAAAAATGCTGTCAAGATTCACATAGATGTCATTGATTTTGTTTTGGGACAGTGGAAGTGTAAGGATTAGATAACCTCTCATGGTCCATTCTAGTGTTATTTTCTATGATTCTGTGTTGTGGGGTGTGAGGAGGGTAGAGAAACATGTGAAAGAGCAAATTACTATGTATGTAAAGACTTTTCTAGTGTTCAAGCACAGAAGGGAAGAAGAAATCGTATATTAATACAATACTGACACCTCACAAATTTGAAGAGCTTAAATTTACAAATTACTTTCCTAGCAAATTAAGGCTTGAGAGTTAA